>JALPQD010000087.1:4459929-4512044 GCA_023101885.1 Typhlomys cinereus
TTCCTCCTTCCTTCCTTTCTCCCTTCTTTCCTTCCTTCTTTCCTTCCTTTCCTTCTTCCTCCCTCCCTTTCTTCCTTCCTCCTTCTCTCCCTCCCCTCCTCCTTCCATTGCTTTGCTGTAGGGTAGCATATCACACCAGTCAGAAAAGTAACTAATGGAACAGTCCAACCCTGCGCTGCATGAAAATTAACCCCAAGAGATCTCCTGCCGAGGCTTCAAGCCTGCCTTGATATGACGTGATGGTCTACGGGACAGGTGTACAGTGGCCGGATATGAAATGAACTCTTGTTGCAAAGGGCTGAGGGCTGAGGGACGGCTCAGACTGACCACCCCACGTGAGGCTGGCCAAGTGAGACTAACGTTTCTCTCCACTTAGATGTGCCCCCTGGGGTCCAGCTTGCTATCAACATCTGGACATTGTCTCTCCAGAGCTCCTCAGGCGCCTGAGCCAGTCCACAGCTGAACCACATGCTCAGATCCAGCGTGGACCCAGCATGCTGCCTGCTGATGCCAGCTACACCCAGGCTGCAGCATTCAGAAATTCAGTGCGTGACAGCTCAGAGCAGTCACCCAACATGGTCCTAAGGCTCAGGCGTCCTCTGCGAATGCTTTGGCCTCTGCAGGAGTCGAGGTGCACAAGGATGGGTACTATGGGACCACACCGGGAGTCAGCAAGCTGGGAAGGGCACCACAAGATCCCGTGTGTCTGTGCAAGGCACACATACACACACCTTCACATGTGCACACACACACATGCACACATGCTGAAAAAACTACCCACCCATCCTTCAAAGAAGACAAACTTGGCCTTTCAACATATTTTAATATTTAGCCAGTGTGTGTGTGTGTGTGTGTAAATAAAGGACACTTGCGTGTGTGTGCCTGTGGAGGCCCAAGGGTGTCATCAGGAATCGTCCTGCATTGCTCCACCTCCTTATTGCTCTGCCTTCCAGGGCCGGAATTGCAGGCCATTACTATGTCTACCTGGCATTGTTGCGTGGGATTTGGGGGTCCAAACTCAAGTTCTTTTACTTGTGAGGCAAATACTTTAACCCCTGAGTTAACTTCTCAGCCCCTATTTAGCCTTCATGAGTAAATCTCATCAGTAGCACAAAGAAAAGCACAGCACACAGACCGGATTACTTCCTGGAACATTCTGAACAGGTTCTTAATGTGTGTGTGATGCATAGGATGTCTCTCACAGAACCTGGAGCTAGATGGGTGGTTAGCAAGCTCCTGTGATTCTTCTCCCCCTCTCATCACTACCCCTCCACACACTACACAGTGCTAGACATACAAGTGTGTGCTGGGATCTGAACTCAGGTCCTGCTGCTTGGACCGCAAGTGCTGAACCACCTGATATTTCCAAACTAAACACGTTACTTTCTGCATTCCCAGGACTGTTAACAGCATCAGGTTTTCATGTGGATCCAAAACTGATCACTTCGAGGGATATGGCGAGACTTCTGAATCACACCTGCGAAGCAATCAACGGTGCGACTCTCCCCCTAGTGGCCAGTGCCTGTAGTTACAGCCTCTAAAACATCAGGCAGTAACTCAGGCAGACCATGCACCTGCCAAGCCCACCAAGCTGGTATTGAACTGCAGCGGTGAACACCACGTTTCCCACCGGCTTCATCATCACCTACCTCCACCCTGCTTTGCATCTTGGCTGCAAAAGAAAACGGGATGCATTTCCCTGAAGGAATATGTCACTGTTCTCCTGAATTACCAAGCTTTTGCATGGCAGAGAGAAACAGTCACTGAAGGAAAAACAAACACAAAAGCAAAATAAACTTAGGCCAGGGCGCCACCTACAGTCTGGTGTCAGCATTGCTCCACCACAGAGTACTCGACATCTGTGGTCACATGTGACCACAGAGTAATTACTGAAAGCAGTTGTGACAGAGGGGAGAGAGGCTGCATCAGATACTCACACGCAATGACACATATCAGGAAAGAGCCTTGGGCATGCACTCTAAAACCCAATACTTTGAAATACAACTGAATGGGTGGATTCCATTTATTCAACTTTTAAATATTTGGGGGCAGATAAAGGCAGCAGCGTAGCTCTCGACCAGCTCCTGGGGCTCACTCATTATGCTGACCTCCCTAGACTTCCAGTCACATCGGTCCTTACTGCTTCCACCCAACCAAAGAAAAAGAGCCCTCCACAGGCCGAGCCCCAGCACGCGCACACTCGCTTTACTAAAAGCAATGGGGTCAGAGCAGAAGGCAGGAAGATCAAGCAAGAAGCGGAGATGAGGGCTGAGTTAGCACAAGGGAAAGACTTGTGGTCCTCCCATCTGGCAACTCTCTCGTGGCCAAGAGCGCCTTGGAGAGCTCTTTAGGGGGAAGTAGCTGCGTTTCAATAGTGCTAATATTTGATTTGAGCTAGTATGCTTAAATTTAGCGAGAGATACCCCATTTACAGAAATGCATAATTGCTTCCATCTTTCCCAGAAAACAAAATGTTTTTGGAAACCAAGAACCATTTTCCGGGTTATGTGTCCTTCCTATCATGATTAACTTGTGCACACACAATACACATACGCACACACACACATGCACATGCTTCATCTGAACTCTTCGATATTCCTTAGAAGTCACCCCCTTGCCACAGGGAGCAGGGAGCCCTGAAGCCCTGGTCTGAAATACACCCGAGGCTGTGTGAGGAGCAACCTGAGCCTGCAGCTTCAGAGCCTGAAACCACGGCAAAGCTACATGGGAAAACGCCCACTCCAGGCAGGCAGCAGCTAGGCCTGAAGCAATTGCAGGTGCTCTGAAGGCCAGGGATGGCCACGGGGATGGGGCACAGGGACAGGCCACATAGATGTTCACACAGACAGGCCATGGGGACAGGCCACGGGGACAGGCCACCCAGCAGGTCATGCTTGAGTGTTTCCATGCCCAAAGAGGCAAACGCTGTTGAAGATTGCTCATAAATTTCCGAAAGGCCCAAATGCTGCCTCTCCTAGGAAAGGAAGAGACGTGTGACTGTAATCGTGTGTTTCCAAGTCGCCACAGATAACAGACCCTAGAAGGTAACTGTCCCCTGTCTTCCCAGGGACAACTAACAAAGGCAGCAAATACATATACACTGTGGGTGGGAATGAGGCTTCCGTCGGAAGTCTTGGCGTCAATGATTCACACAAAGCTGTAAATGGTTCTCACAGACACTCAACCACTTCCTCGCTCAAACTATCAGACGTGTGCTGGTGTTGGGGCTTGGCGGCTCATTCCAGTAATCCCAGCACTCAGGAGGCCGAGGTCCAAACTAACTGTTCTTTCATTGTCATGTGTAGTAGGTGCACAATAAATGTAGCCCTGGAAAAACAAGCAAAATAGTAAAGAAAAAGCACCTTACAAATCCAAGATTTGAAGGCCTTGACTTTCAATCCTCAATCCCCTGCCTCAGCCTGAGTCGCTGGGAAGACATGCCTGGGTCACCAGGCCTGGGCTGGTCATTGAGTCCACTCCTGGAAACTAGCCTCACGCGTCTTCCTCTGACTCTTCCCATCTGTGAGTGACCCAACCCCCCTCCCCTGGCTCGCCCTGCCTCCTGGCTATGAATCAATCACAACGCACACTGGCCGTTCCTAGGGACCTTCTCAGCCTGGCTGGCCCTGAGCGTCCCACACACACCGTGTGAGGCTGGAGTGGACACAGAGCTGCCAGTCTGTCCCCCAGTTTCCAGCATGCTCAGAACGAAACCGGAAATACTCCCTTCTCATCCTGGATGCCACTGTAACCAGCCACCACACTCACTGTGCATATGCTTGCTTCACCACTTCGTCTCCGGCTCAAGAAGCCAAAGTTTCTCTTTGCAATTCCGTTTGACTGTTAAGATTCCAGCAAGCCTAGAACTCACAATGCAGCCCAGCTGGCCTGCAACTCTTGATCCTCCTGCCTCCACCTCCCAAGTGTTGGGATCACGGCCTCCAAATGCAGATTATAAATTTTACTTTATTCCATCCCTTGCTTGTTACTGAAAAATAAAACTTGCAGAGCTCATTTTGGTAAAGCTGTTTAAGCTTAGTCTTCTCTTACACATCAGCACATTCTTTTAGAAAAGGTGAACTATGAATAGAAGAACATGGTATCACATGAGCTGAGAGCCTACAGCACGCACACACACAGCAGCTGGAGTCAACAGGGCCTGGGTTCACATCTAACCACTCAGAGAAATGAGCCTAAGAAATGGCTGCTTCCCTTACAGGCAGAAGTTTCTTTGACAATTTTCTGTGGCCCAGGGAAATACATGTCACCGACTTGAGAACTGAAATGCACCGCATCCTCAAGGAAATGCAATGGCCACCATGCATGCTGACTTAAGAGCTGAAATGTACCGCATCCTCAGGGAGACGCGGCAGCCGCCGTGCAAGCACACTTACCCCCACTGGATTTTGCTTGCTGCACACGCTTCATCTTTACACTTTGCTTCACGCTCGCAGGCTTTTCTGAATTCACATCTTTCTTCCCTTTCCTCTTCAGGGGCTGAGGGGACGAGTTGTCACTGGATCCGATGGTCGACTTAGACTGGCGATCGTTCCCCTAAACGGCAAGAGATTAGCCCTTATCAGTGGCTGATGAGCTCCCAGAAGTCCACAGGGCAGCGGCGAGGTGCCCTGCGTCCACTCCTAACTGACCATTTTCCATATGGCGCTAACTCCAAATGCATCTTCCCAGAGACAAGAGGGGGCAAAGAATAAAGCTTGTCACTGCCAACGAATGAACATATCACAGGTGCCAGGCATGCCATGAAACCCGCGCCGGACTGTGGGCAGAGTTGGCAGCAGCCTGAGGCTGACTCCTCGGTCGGGGGCTAACCAAGTATATCGTGTAACCTGCCCCCAGCTGGATCGAGGGAAATGAGCCAGGTTCAGCCTGCTGAGGATGGAGCAGCCACCTCTGTATTTGGGGTTCGGTTTTCCGCATGATGCTGGCTCCTTGTCTCTGTGGGAAACAGCATGTACCGGCTGGGTGTGGTAACAGCAGCAGCCTCAGTGTGTTGGGGTGACCAACAATCCATTTCTAACTAGTCCCGGTGAGCGTATCCACGTCACAGAGACAGACACCCCTCTCAGTTAGCTCTTCTGCTGGGTGGCCCCGCTCTCTAACATCACAAGTCCAGAGCGATGCAGGACATCAGGTCAGGACCAGTTGTCACCGAAACACCCAAATGCTTCACGGCCCACTGTCCCTCCAGTCCAGAGGCGGCCAAGGAGAACCCCGCACTGGCCAGCCCAGACCTGCGCAACTCTCCTGGTGAAATCTCAGCGGTGCCAAAAGTGGACTCCTGGGTACATGATCAGGATGCAACTGGAGTGGCCCTTCAACAATAAACTTGGAAGTAGGCCCCTGCACCACCAGCACACGTGAGCCTTGCAGTCGCTCCGAGAGACTTGGGCATGACAATTACAGAGGAAGGAGAGCAACAGCACCGTGGGCACAGACCTGAAGAGAATGTTCCTGGTCACAGCATGGGACGATTCACCTGACAGTCTGGCTGATCCAGCAGCTCCTGCCTCGCTGGCTCTGGACCAGGAGCAACCACAGGGCCATGCGTGTGGGGTAACTAACAGATCTCACGAAACCTCGAGGTCCTCACAGCTGGGCGCAGAGAATACCTCTTTACCACACAAACCCAAGCACACACCCCCCCCAACCAAGCCCCCTTTCAGATGCATTGCAGGACGCAGACTCTGTAAGTGCCCTGCAGGTCTCACCCGGTGTCAGGTGTGCAACAACGAGCTGCTCTTTTTCATTTGTGTGTGTGTGTGTGTGTGTGTGTGTGTGTGTGTGTGTGTGTGTCTGTGTTTGTGTCCTCTGTGTGTCTCTGTGTATGTATGTCTGTGTCTGTGTGCGTATGTGTCCTTGTGTGTGCGTGTGCGTGTGGTGTGGTATGTTGTGTGTGTGTGTGTCTATGTGTATCAGAAGGCACTGTGTGTGCCTGTGGAGGCCCAAGGGTTGAACCTCAGGAATCACCCTGCATTGCTCGTCATTGCTCCAGCTGGATTTCCCAGGCTCTGTCTTCCAAGAGCCAGAATACAGGCCACTGACATTTCGGCTGGCATTTTTAATGTGGGATCTGATATCAAACTCAGGACCCTTCTGCTTGCAAGACAGTCTAACCCCGAGCATGCTCTCAACCCCCTGCAATCTTTTTCTTAAAACCTGTAAGGGATGTGGCTCAGCCACAGAGCTCTGCCTGTCGTGGGCAAGACCTGGGTTCATCCCTAGCAGTACAAACAAAACAAACCAACAACCACTGATAAATAATGACATTACTACTGAACCCCACCACATTGGATGCGATCACTACTCGCCATCTGTACTGAACTAGCATCTAAAATAAATGTGGTAAATTAAATAAACAAATCTGCCTGGAAGCCCATTATAACTGCTCACTTTAAACATTTAGATGATACAGTCACCCAAAAGCATTTTAAATGGTTTTAGCCTCACCCAATTAAGAAAGAAAAAATTCAACCACTTTCAAATAAGTTAGTCATGCTGTTTTGTCCTCGGATACAAGAAAATGAATTATGCATAGATTTATTAGGCAGCAACAAGAAGTTGTCCAAATCTACAGCACTTTGCATAATTTAACTTCCTGTTTCTACTGGCAATTCAGACATTCAGTTTCATTTATGACTCATAAACTATAACCAGAGATACTATTTTTCTCTTTTTTCCTTTTTTTTTTCCAGCGATTCTTCTTGGCAAGACCAAACTGCCTGGCAAGAAAGAGATTGTAAACAATTAGCCAAATCTCAGAGTTCAGTCTGCTCCATTGCCATCTTGCTATACCAAGAGCTTAAAATTATAAAAGCATGGATGAGAGGAGCAACCCTTCACAGTGAGCTATCACGCTTTTAGAAAGTTCTAAGACATGGTATTAGCTTGAAAGGACTCAAGAGAAGCCAATGAGGAGAGAAGTTGGGAGCCTGCTGGGAGAGGGGTGGAGCGATCCAGGAAGTGTCATATGTGCAGAGCTCTCCAACCACCTCCAGTGTCTACCTCCTTTCAGAGACATTCAGAGGGGTCTGGGTGCATTAGGGGGGTGGCTAGTTGAGCACACTGTTGGTGACTAAGCGCACTTGTGTCCTCAGCTTCGCCGGAGTTTCTGTGCACCAAGCATCTCACAAGGAAAAAGAACTGACTGAGAAAAAATTGCTTACAAAACAGAAATAAGCTTTGGGCTTTTTTGAATAAAGGATGAATTTACTTAAAGAGTGTTGCAGTCCGCCGGCATGGTTGCTGATAAACAATCACACAACTTAAGGGAACAAGAGGTTTACTTTCTTACGACAGTCTGGTTACAGTTGTTTCTCAGTCCAGCTGACGGGAGAGCACGCACCAACACCAAGGCCAAGGGAACTGGCCACACCGTCACGGCATAACGGCTGAGAGATGGACAATCCTTATTGCCAGACCAGCAGGTCTGGCCAAGTAATAGAAGGATGCCCAAGTCCCACCAGCTCTCTGTGATTTATCCAGGGCCATACCCAACCACCGGAGCTGAATCTTTCCCAGCACTAGAACATCTCCTTCAGTTTGCTCTGGGCTTAACTCAACCATCAACTCTCTACAACTATGCCCAGAGCTCAAACCCTCCGAAGTCAAGTTGACACCTGGTGTTAACTATACAAAGAGTAATAATGTGAAGCTACAACTGCAAACAATATGCATGTGTAAATTATATAATAGACATTTTTAAAATTAGTCTAATAACTATATGCTTATATCAGACAGATTATATAAGATAGATAATGAGTCTTACATGCTTAGTGAAAGAGGGAAGGAAGAAGGAAGAGACCTTCTACTCTTATGAGGTTGCACCTGAATGCTGACATGAGAGAGAAGAGTTTTACTGGCTCCTGCAGCCACTCTGGCACTAAGGAGCGCTACTGAGCATGTCCCACATGCTGCACGTGCATCAAGCAGATGCTGTCCACACTCACGGATGAATGTTCACAGCAGCAAATTGTTCCTAAAAGAATTAGCTTCCTCAAGGTATATTTTCTAGTGTTCTGATGCCTAAGCAACTGGAAACACCCACATGTGCTGCAGCTCTCAGAAAGGGCCATTCCAGAGTAGTACACTCTGCCTCCTCTCCTGGTGGAGGAGTCAAGTAGACTAAACTTCTACATGCACATGCACAGCCGTACACACACATACATGAGTGTATGCACACACATACACATACACATGCATAAGTGTGTGCATGCACATTGCATAGTTAGGCACAGGTGTCAACCTAACTGTTTAAGGGTTGAGCTCAGGGCACATTTTGGATTTAGGGTGTGGGTTAAGCCCAGAGCAAACCTGCAGGAGAGGTCTAGCTATGGGGAAGGTTCTAGCCTAGTGGTGGGTGGGATTAGGCCCTTGGAATAAATCATGGAGAGCTGGTTAAGAGAGTCATCAGTCTTTTGTACACTTGGCCAGACAGTGCGGTCTGGCAATAAGGATCGTTCCTCTCCTCAGCCATTCGTTGAATGGTAATGGCCAGTTTCCATCGGCCTTGGTGTTTGGTGCCGTGGCTCTCCTGTCAAGCTGGACTGAGAAACTGTACCAGATAAATCGTATAAAGACATACCCATTTGTTCCCTTAAGCATTTGTAGGGGATCATGTGTATGCAACCGTCCAAGTACTCTAGTCGCTAGGAAAAAACTGCAACAACACACTTCATTACATCATATACATATTAGTATGAGGCAAACCAATAGCAGTGCACACACATGAGCATGCAGACACATGAGCATAGGTACACAACACATAAGCCTGTCATACATCTAACGCTGACACTCTTGTGTGCACACCAACATAACATAGTTGTGTGCACATGGGACAGCGGCACGACAGGGTCCATATATGTGTGTGCATGCACACACCATCCAACATTACAGAAATGAGCGAGACTCATGAATGACATACCACACACTCAACAAATAAGACACTCACAGGTATATACACTCCCATGCACACACAGGTGCAAAGCACATCCCACATGCACAAAATTACCTGGGCCAGTGAAAGTCACAATAGATAAAGGTGCTTGTTTGCAAGTGTGACCCCGAGTTCCAGCTGCAGAGCCACAAGGCGAAGGAGAGGCTCGGCTCTGAAAGCCGTCCTGTCCTTGGGCCTTGCACACCACGGCACACAGCACCGCCTCTCTCTCCCTCTCTCTCTTTCTCTCTCTCACATATACGCACACGCACCACGCACGCACACAAAAGCTTCTAATAAAAGCACAACCTTTACTCACATATACGCACACGCACACGCACACGCACACGCACGCACACAAAAGCTTCTAATAAAAGCACAACCTTTACTCACAAAACTTACGTAGCGGATCTGACGGGTGGTGGCTGGGGGTGGAGCAAGTTAACTACCACATGCCGCATCGGTGTTCCGCGAAGACCTGGCCAGAACCAAGCACGCACTGCAGAGATGACGTGGCGTTTCCACTGCACCACGGCTTCATGACACGGAGTCTCTTTCACTTTGCAAATCTTTTTTTTTTTTTTTGGTGTGTGCACGCACATGTGCACCTTGGCGTCTGTGGATGAGTGTGGCACCCATGCCGCAGCATGTGGGTGGAGGTCTGACGCCTTGGGCATCAGTGCCCATTTCCCAACCATCCGCAGTGCTCTGCTTGCTCTCTGCGGCTGCCTGGGCCACCCCAGCGGGCCCGCAAGCTCCGTGGAATCTCCAGAGTCCACCTCCCGTCTAGAAGCGCAGGATCACAGACTGCCAAGCCCAGGTTTTTAGGGTTCTGGGGGATCCCACCATCGGTCCTCAGGCCCCGTGGCAGACACCTTACTCATACCCTCTCCCAGCCTCTGGAACCTTGAGAAGAGGAAAGTGCCTGTGTGCCACTGGGCTCCCGGCGAGGGAGGGGCCAGCGGCAAGGTGACCTGTAAAAGTGACCAATGACTGTCCACGGCAGGACGGGCTGCGACTGCGCAGGTCTGCCCTGCGCCCCGCTCCTCCCCCAGCCCTCCTTTCTCCATACAGGCCTGAGTTCTGCGTTTCTGTCACTAGGGTCTGAACGGAAACACAGATTGCTGGTCCCCCTCGCAGAAACAAAGCTCAGCGCCAAGGAGCAGTTTAATCAAACCCCTCTCAGCAGCAAGAGAAATAACATCTCCACTTTCTGTGTGCAGCCTGCTGTGGAGGCGCGAGGCCGAGATCATGAGCAGAGCCCGAGCCAACGAATAGACGGCACCACCGGGCATTCGATACTTTGCGCTTTGGCACACACGGTGGACACGACCCAAGGGAGCAAACTACAATCCACACGATGCGTGATGATGGGCCCAGCACCAGTGTCTGCACTGGCAAGAGCTTCCCAAGCATCACAGGAGGGCAGCTGAGCGCGGACGTGCAGACTGGGCGCCGGCGCCTGTTGTCTTGTTGGGGGTCTCGCGGGAGGCCCCCTGCAGCTTCTTCTGAAGCAGGCACCATCCAGGGCTTGGGTGGCATCTGCCCTCCCTGCTAACATGGTGCCGGTCACCCTGACCCTGCCGGACACCCTGCCGGACACCCTGACCCTGCCGGTAACCCTGACCCTGCTGGTAACCCTGACCCTGCCAGACACCCTGACCCTGCCAGTCACCCTGACCCTGCCGGACACCCTGACCCTGCCGGACACCCTGCCGGTAACCCTGACCCTACCGGACACCCTGACCTTGCCAGACGCCCTGACCCTGCCGGTCACCCTGACCCTGCCAGTCATCCTGCCGGTCACCCTGACCCTGCCGGTCACCCTGACCCTGCCGGTAACCCTGACCCTGCCAGACGCCCTGACCTCGCCGGTCACCCTGACCCTGCCGGTCACCCTGACCCTGCTGGTCACCCTGCCTGACACCTCCCACAACATGCTGCCAGTTTGCAGTTCGCCCCAGTCTGTCCTCAGAGGGGCTGTTGGTTTCTCTCTGGTCCTGCACCAGTTTAAAACATTTCATCCCGGGGGCTGGAGAGATGCTCACGGGTTATGACTCTCTCACAAGCAGAAGGTCCTGAGCTCAGATTCCAGATCCCACGTAAAAATGCCAGGAAGAAAGGGCAGTGGCCTGTACTTCAGGCCCTGGTGGGCTGAGCCTGGGAAATCCCAGAGCAAAGCAAGAAGGGGGTAGAAGCAATCCAGGATGATTCCTGAACTCACACTTGGTCCTCCACAGGGACACACTGTGTACACACACACACACACACACACACACACACACACACACACACTAAATAAATTTTTTAAAATACATGCAAAAAAATTTCATCTTGGAGGGAGAATCATTGAGTCATTACTGGTCAGAAGGTTCCTAAAACTAACAAGATTGTTGAGGGAGAAGGACCCCAAAGTAGCAAAAGAATAAAAAATTGCTGAGGGAGTAGATACTCCAGCCAAGCAGGCAATCTGGGGAGACTCTGAGCAGTCCCGCAGCCTGGGGAGACTCTGAGCAGTCCCGCAGTCTGGGGAGACTCTGAGCAGTCCTGCAGCCTGGGGGGGACTCTGAGCAGTCCCGCAGCCTGGGAGACTCGAGCGTCCTGCAGCCTGGGGAGACTCGAGCAGTCCGCAGCCTGGGGAGACTCTGAGCCGTCCCGCAGCCTGGGAGGACTGAGCAGTCCCGCAGCCTGGGGAGACTCTGAGCAGTCCTGCAGCATGGGAGACTCTGAGCAGTCCTGCAGCCTGGGGAGACTCTGAGCAGTCCCGCAGCCTGGGGAGACTCTGAGCAGTCCCGCAGCCTGGGGAGACTCTGAGCAGTCCTGCAGCCTGGGGAGACTCTGAGCAGTCCCGCAGCCTGGGGAGACTCGAGCAGTCCCGCAGCCTGGGGAGACTCTGAGCAGTCCTGCAGCCTGGGGAGACTCTGAGCAGTCCCGCAGCCTGGGGAGACTCTGAGCAGTCCTGCAGCCTGGGGAGACTCGAGCAGTCCCGCAGCCTGGGGAGACTCGAGCAGTCCCGCAGTCAGAAGGAGGTGCTCCTAGCAGCAACTCATGCTCCAGGTTGCAGCTCCTATGAGCACCCCCCATGCTGGGGTGGGCTTGCTGGAGATGTAGCTGCTTCTGATCATCCCTGTTCCTGTGAGTGACCCCAATAAACTCATTGGTCCCTCGAGTTGGACCCTGCAGCAATCATTACTTTGGTCTGTGGCTGAATTCCTATGTGAGATGAGGGAGAGACATTTGTGTGGCGTCTCCCCCAGGACTGTGCACATGAGACCCTCTCAGTGCCTCAGCAGGTGCGAAGAAGAACCTGCAGTCAGGGCTACGCCGCGTGGCCACCTGGATCACGTCAGATGCTGGACAAGGAGCTCTCGAGAGCCGCGGCAGGGCTGGAAATGCTGAGAAAGGTTATCAACTGCCTATCTCACCAAGGTGTGGGGCCAGGATGGTCCAAAAGAAAAGAAGGAGGAAAGGACATGGAACACAAGGAGGAGGGGACATGGGACAGGAGGAGGAGGGGAGATGGAACAAAAGGAGGAGGAGGACACGGGACAGAGGGAGGAGGACACGGGACAGAAGGAGGAGGACATGGGACAGGAGGAGGAGGACACGGGACAGAGGGAGGAGGACACAGGACAGAAGGAGGAGGACACGGGACAGGAGGAAGAGGAGGACACGGGACAGGAGGAGGAGGACACAGGACAGGGGAGGAGGACACGGGACAGGAGGAGGAGGACACGGGACAGGAGGAGGAGGACACGGGACAGGAGGAGGAGGAGGAGGACACGGGACAGGAGGAGGAGGAGGACACGGGACAGGAGGAGGAGGACACGGGACAGGAGGAGGAGGACACGGGACAGAGGAGGAGGACACGGGACAGGGGGAGGAGGACACGGGACAGAGGAGGAGGACATGGGACAGGAGGAGGAGGACACGGGATAGAAGGAGGAGGCCTTTGGCCTGGCCCGACTCTGGGAAGATTGAGGGCAGGGAGGGGCAGGACTGTGGGACTCTTTTTTATCGGGGTCTGGAAGAAAGAGGAGGAAAAGCACAGGAGGCTGGGGGGCTCTTGGGAAGAAGGGAGGCCCGGCCGCAGGTCAGACGCCAGCTCCCGGGAAAACAGGAGCCTCCTTGGCTGTGTTCAGGGAGCTTTCTGGGGCGAGCCACCTGTGCCCGACCACCCCATGGTCTCCTGGGGCTTCTCCCTCCACCTCCAGCAAACCTGGGCGGCTGGAGACATCTCCGTCTCTCTCTGCCCGTTAGACACGGCGACACCTGGTGGATGCTCCGGGCATTGCATCCACATCCGCGCCCAGGTGTCTCCATGCATCGAGGACCCCTGGGGACGCTGAGGAGGACCTCTGGGGAGCACTGCCTTTGTTTGTGACCTCGCTTGGGTGGCTAAGAATATCAACAATGACCCTGTAGATCTCTCTCTCTCTCACAGAGTACGCAGGCAGAATGACTCTCACTATTTAAACTTTATTTAGAGCATTATTGTCATTGGCCCATCTCAGAGCGCTCACCAAAGGAGAGAGATGGACCAAGTCGCTGCAGGGGAGAAATTCCTGTGGGAGATGCCGGAACCCGGCTTGGCGCTGATGCAACCTGAACCCCAAGTCAGCAGGCAAGTGGTGAGGGGTCAAGTTGGAGCTGGTGTCGGTGAGATCTGGCTGTGGACTTTGGACCAGCCACTGAAACTCTCAAGACCCAATTTCCTCGTGTGTCGTGTGTCATGTGGAGTGCATGGCCTCCCCTCTCCCTCCAGGGCCGGCTCCCGTCTGCACGGCCTCCCCTCTCCCTCCAGGGCCGGCTCCTGCCTGCACGGCCTCCCCTCTCCCTCCAAGGCCGGAACCCGCCTGCTCGGCCTCCCCTCTCCCTCCAAGGCCGGCTCCTGTCCACAGCTTGATCTTCCGCAGGGACCCAGGTGTGTGCTTCGTGAGTCCAGCCCGTGCTGGGGACGGCAGCGTCTCTCCGTGCACCCCCAGAGAGGTTTCCTTCTCTGTGTCTTGTGAGTCAGCTGGCTTGAACACTGCTGGGCATCGTGAACTGATATTCACTTGCTGGTTTCCCAGGAGTCAGGCTGGGCAGAGACAAGCGAGAACCTGCAATGCGGCACGTTCTGTGTGGTGTCCAGGGGTGGACCAGACACGATGCGGGGCCGTGTCTCCCTCCGCTCTCTCGCCTTGCCCCACCCCGTCTCTTCATGGTGGGCTGGCACGTTGTCAGAGGCAATGCGAAGTCTATTTACAAGACAAATCCCTCCCTGGCTGGATCAGACCTGGCCAATTTCATTACCTGCGACGTCCTCTCTCTGTTCCCCACATGAGATTCCTAGGAAGAAATTCTGATTCTTCAGGGCCTGTTGCTTTGACAGCTGGATGGTCAGAAGTGGAGGAGGACAAAGCCTTCCTTGAGACTCTCCAGCCATCTGGTTACAGATCCCCAGCTGAGTGACTCCAAGCTGAGGAACCCTGTGGGTAGAAGACCTGTAGCTGTGCTTGTACGGGGGGCTTCCTGTGACACCCCCTTTCCTACATCACCAGCCACCACTTCCTGTAACAGCCCCTGCCAGAGCCCCGCCCCTTCCTTTACCCTTTCTACAGGGCACCCCTCTTTGCTCAGGAAGTTCATTCAATAGGCCCGGATGTCATCTCTTGTGGAGTCCTGGGGGTCTGCGCATTCGGTGAATTCCTGGGGGAACTTATTTTAATAAATCTGCTTTTCTCTTGGTCATCTGCCTCCAGTCACTCTGACTGGAAAGTCCCACTCGCGGGACTTAAGAAGGTAGAGGAAGAGGATTTGCTTCCTCCTGTTGCAGTAAAAACGACAGACTGCAGGCGCTACTAGAACCAAGGCCCTGCAATCACAGAGAGGAGACCCCAGGGCAGGAGGACCGAGGCTGGGGTCAGACACAGAAGGACTGAGCTCTGGGATCAGACACAAGGACTGAGCCCCGAGTCCTACAATCAAGGCCCTGAGATTACTAGACTCAGGAGAACCAGGTCTCAACAAGCGCAGGGGTCTGTGGGTTCGGAACCACAGAGCAGAACCACCGTTGCAGCCAAACGGTTGCAGGAGTGGCGGTGATAAAGAGAAGACACACAGATCAAAAGCCCGAAAACGAAACCCGAGATCCAGGAACACACACCCCGAATCAAGGAGGCCATTGCTCAGGAAGCCAGGCAGGCTGCCGGGGGTCAAGGCCTCCCACAGAACCCCATCTACAGGGCAAGCAGCCCTGAGCCAGGAGGCTGTGGGCTCCCCAGAGAACTCGAGGCCTGCGGGGAGGAGCCCCCTACGTGGCTGCCCTCCTCTCCAGACCCCCCCCATCACACGCCTCAGAACTAGTTTTCATGAACATTCTGGACGTGCTCTGGCTTGAGCAGGCGACACGGCTCCCAAGGATGCGCCGGCCCCCTGCCTGCTCCGTAGCTCCAGGCCAAGCCCCTATTCAGTATTCACATTCCACGTTCCGGATAAACTGTCAGGTCCCTCTGCCAGATTTTTATGGATAATTAGAAGGTTGCGAGAAGCAGATGTTATGAAACTATCTGTGACTAGTCCTTAATGGTGGGTGACAAGAACTCAGCTCCATCCTTAATTACACGAGACATGGTGAGAGGCATACGAAAGGGGGAGGGGGAGGTTTGTCAAGTCTGACAAGGAATCGAACAGTCTGTGCACCACATAACACAGACTCACCTCCCTTTAGCTGACGGCTCCCTGTGTGGTGTGTTCTCTGAGCTGCTTTATTCCAGACCCGGACAACTGAAATACAAACACCTGAACAAACAGGCTGCTTTTCCCTGTCAGATCCCCCAAGAAGACAGACGCACATCCACCGAAGCACGGAGAGCTGCTACTCCGGTTCCGGCTGGGTCACACACAGCACTCGGGCCCCGGAAGGCTCTGGTCCACAAAGACGGTGGACACGGCTCGTCCAGTCGGGCCCTCTGCCAGGCAGGGGCACGGGCTGCCCACACGCATCATCTTGCGGAATCCTCGGCAGTTCTGGGTGGCTGGTGCCTTCCAGGGAATCCCCTCTGGCAGGAAAGGAAGCCCGTTCGAATCCTAGCAATATTAACGGGACTTGAGCGCGTACCATGTCGGCATATTGGACTTCACATGTGTTAACTCGTTAGATGTGTTTTATTTCCACCTAACAGAAAAGGAGACCAAGGCAAGAAACTAAAATATTCATGCAGGAGACCTCAGCTTGCGATGTCAGGACGCTTGCCTCAGGGTGGGGACACAGCTCAGGGGTTAAAGCCTTTGCAAAGACCTGAGTTTGGATCCCAGATCCCATGTGAAAATGCTGGGCAAAAATGGTGGCAGCCTGCGATGCTGGTCCTGAAACGTGGAGCCTGGGAAACCCAGGAGCAAAGCAGTAAGAAGGCAGAGAAATCCGGGATGATTCCCAGTGTCACCCTTGGACCTACAGGCACACATACGCAAGACCTCTGATAACACACACACACACACACACACACACACACACACACACACACATGCACATGTACACACAACACACATACAACTGACAAACAGAGGGTGGATAAAGAAAATGTGGCTTATCCACACAATGAAATTTTTTTCAGTCGCCAAGAAAAACAAAGGTCTGTCATTTGTGGGAAAATGGATGCAACCAAAGATAATCACATTAAACAAATTAAGCCAGTCTCAGAAAAACAAGTACCGTGTTTGTTCTCATTTGAGGTTCTTGGATTTTATGTAGCTGCATAAAATCATGTGTGTGTATGACAGGAAAGTAAGAGCAAAGTCAGGTAACAAAGGGGAGGGAGAGGCCGGGATTTACACTGTACTAACTACCAACAGCTCAATGTGCAAGACGTGCCCTACAAAACTTCCAAGAAAACATTTTTCAGAAGCAGAAGACAGATGGTAAAGAACTGAGGAGCGGTGGGCTGTGTCTCCCTTCCTCTGGGGCCCCCGAGGGTGTCGTCGTGGTTTGAATAGTGAAGGTCCCACAGGCTCACGCGTTTGATCTTTGGTTGTTGGGGAAGGTGGAGCCTTGCTGAGGGGGCGTCACAGGGGTGGGCCTTGAAGTCCTCAGCTCTCTGCCCCATGGCGGCGGTGTCTTGGCCGCCTCCAGCTTCGCCACCCAGTCATGTCCTGTCCGCCGTAACGGGCTGCATCTCCCTCTGGAACCGTAAGCTGAATAAATCTCCCTTTTCTCGCTTTTAGCTGTGTGTTCTGAGCGCGTCTCACAGTAGAAGGGTGACCGGTACTTTGGTTACTGTGCTCCTCAGAGAGAAGCCAGACTCCACGGGAAGAAACGCGCCTGGCCTGCGGCACCACGACACGTCCGAGACCCAGACAGCGAGGACAACAGCGGTCGAGCCTGACGCCGTCCAACCAGAGAGCCAGAGACCAACCGGGGTGTGGGCACGCGACCCCTCCCCAGCCCCAGCCATCACAACAGACCCCAGGCCCGAGACAGACCAGGATGTCCTGTGACTGCACTGGCTCAAAGAGCACCCGAGAGGGCAGGAGCAGAACCAAGCCCGCATCCTGGGGGCCACGGGGAAGGAAGCCCCAAAGCAGGGCGTCACACAGCACTCCATGGCCTGCAGAGCACTTGTCTAACAGGGCTGCGCTGGTAAGGAACGTGATGGTGGAGGGAGAGAATCGCCCTCCGGCAACACGGAAGAATCCCCCAGGCTGCTGACGTCACCTGGAGGACGCTCCAGGGGCAGCTCCTTCGCAGTGGCCTGCACGGTGCCTGTCACGTCCGTCCAAACAGCTCAGGGGAGCAAGGGGGCTTTAATCCTCTCATGCATCTCAGTTACAGCGCACAGCACACCAGGAGCCGAGGGAACCGGCCACAGCGTATCCACAGGGGTGCAGAGAGGGGGCACAGCTCACTCGCCAGACAGCAGCCTGTCCAAGCGCGTTGCAGAACGCCAAGCGCTGAAGCAGCTTCCCCCACCTTTTCCTCCTGCCTGGGAATGATCCCACCCACCATGGCCCCCCTCCCCGGTCAATCAGTCTCCTGAAGGTTTGCTCAGGGCCTGTCTTAATCACTAACTCTTCGCAGATGTGCCTAGAGCTCAGTCCGCAGCTGTCAGGTTGACGGCTATGGGGCTGACTACTACAATACCTGACAGCAGAGAGGAAGAAAGCAGACTGGGGCAGGAGAAGCTGCAATGAAACAGAAGTCTCCTCAACTCCACAGAATGTTCTGGAGTTAGGATGGCCCCTCGGAGTTATGAAGGTGAATAGGCTGGACCTGCATCCTCCAAATGTCGTCACATATGGCCCTGGAAGGAAGCCGTCCTTGCCGAACACCCCCCAGACAGCAGGGGCTCCACAGCTGGGAGGGGAGAGGGGGATAGGGGGACGGGAAGGACCAGCATGGGGAGGATGGACACAGCGCAGGAGACTGGCCGGGCTCACGGGGCACCAGAGCAGCCCATGCACAGTCCCTCCCTCGGGCCCTTGATCAGCCTCACCCAACACCCAGGAGTAGGTCCTCTGGGGCTCTAGTGCACCCCTCTTTTTCAGGGGAAGAGCTTGGAGGGGAAGGCTGAGGAGTATCCTGCAGCTCGATGCTCCTCCCTTCTGCAATGAACTTTGGAATTCCAGTTGATCCCAGAAGCCCTCTCCCCTCACCTCTGCTGCTCTGGGAGTCCTTCGTCCTTGGTGTCACGCACTGATCCCGTCCCTGAAGGTCTGTCATCATGCAGGGCGGGCACACGTGACATCCTGCTAAGACCATTCAAGCTGCATGGAGAGAGACAGTGTGGACTTCCATGTGTGCAGCTGCTGCAGCCCAGGCTCCTTGCAGTGCCCTGGGTAAATCACCTGGAGGGAGGCAGTGCCCCCTGGCCCGCTGGCCCCGGCGCAGGATCCAGAAGGACACAGCAGGGGACGCTCATCATCCCGCTGGGTCCCTTGGGAGTGAGCCTTCGGCATCTGCAAAGCCCGGAACTAGGGGCTGCGAAACATCATCTCTCAGTGGCACCAGCACAAGACCTCACAGTCTGTGTGCCCGGCTGGGTGGCCTCTGCTCACCAATGCGGCACTTTCTGGCATATAAAGGCCCCCTTGCGTTCACCCCAATGCTTCCAGCCTGAGCCCACTCTTCACAGCCTTGGTATCGTTCTTCATCCAGACCCCGCACTTGCTATCTGACCATTCCCCGTGGCCATGAGTCTACACATATCCCAACCTTGGACATCTTATTTTGACACGCTGCATTGACGACTAGTTAGAGATCCTCAGCTAGTTTTCTTGTGAAGATTTTCCCTCGTCTCTAACTCACAATCTCGCCTTTGAATGGAACGTTAGTTCTGTTGTCACACACACTAGGTCCCCCAACTCTGAAGCATGACAGGCTTTTCCTTCCTTTGTAAGCTGGTCACAGAGCCCCTGTGGGAGCTGACGTGAAGCTGTGTGCCCCGGGGCAGACGTCGTGGACGTGCCTGGCCTGGGGCCTTGGTCCCGTCAGATCACAGTTGTGCTTCCTGACTGGGTGAACCTGGTAACCAGCTTGGGTGGTGCCTGGCTGCCTAAGGGTCGTCCTCCCTGCTGAGAAGAACACCTCGAGTGGCCTTGGGCAGGAGTCTGCTGCAGGGGACAGGGCTTTGTTCCAGAATTCTCAGCACCTGCCTGCAATTCTCACTGGACTTCCAGCAAACGTGACTGCGCAGCCCTGTGGCAGGGACTGAAAGTACCTGGAACTGGCATCACCGGGCGCTTTTCTCCTCTACTCCAAGGAAGCTCCGTCCTTTGGGCCACAACACTGAGGCCTTGGGGTTCCGGTGTTCCGTAGTGCAGAACGTGGTTTCCAGAACGTGTGTGGACACCGCTGCTCTCTGCGTGGGGAGGCAGGCGAGACCCAAGAAACCGCCCTGACTTCTAAAACTGTCCCAGCACACGCGCATCGCAGGCTCCCGACATCGCCACTGATCCGAAAGCTCAAAGTCCATTCAGGGTTTGCCCCCCCCAGCTGGAACACGCGCACAGCAGGCCTGCACCACATGGGATGACTTCAGGGATCTCCCAGGACATCTGGGGTGGAGGACAGGTGAAGGCTGTAGCTACCAGATCATGTCTGACCTAAGAGAACATGATCGAGTTGGTTGTCTTTGGAGGCGCAGGTGGGAAGGACCATCCCTGGTGGGCACAGACACACGAGGGACCCAAAGGCATGTTAGTCTTCAGCAGCTCAAGGTAGCAGCACTAAGAGCTCGCTCTTGGCTGAACTTTTCAAAAACATTCATTGTCACCTTTTCGTGTGTGTGTGTGTGTGTGTGTGTGTGTGTGTGTGGACACGTGAACACATGCACATGAGCATGTGTAGCCACCTGTGCAGGCCAGCAGGATCATTCGAGACAGTCTACCTCGTTGAGACAGGCTCCGACCGACCTGAGATGCACTAGTGTCAGGGGCGGCCAGCAAGCCGGGTCCACCTCTCTGCTCTCGCTGCCTGCCTGGCGATTGAACTCAGACCCCTGCACTGACAAGGTGATGACTTTGTCTACTGAGCTCTCTGCTCAGTCTCGGGGTTGTCACAAGGTCGGTGCACAGTGACCGTGAGGCCACTACCCCGCTGTCCTCCAGTTCTTCATGGCAATTCTGTCTTTTCTGCCCCTCTGGTGACTTGTAGCATCTTGGGAGTTTTCTCTTGATCCCGATGGACGTGGTGGCAGATTCGAGGCTGTCACTGATATTCCAACCACAGCAGACAAGGGCCTCGGCCAGGGCTGCACAACTCCAGGTGTGTCTATTCTGATGATGCACAGAAGCAGACACGACACATCTGGGACCCTCCAGGGACCAGCCTGAGTCAGAGCCTGGGCCCAGCTCTGGGCGAGGCTGTAGCCAGTTCCGAGGTGTTGATACCAGCTCCCTGCTGGTGCCCCACGACATGGTCACGTGATGCATTTACCTCACAGATTGTGTGTGCGTGTGTGTGTGTGTGTGCGTGTGTGTGTGTGCGTGTGTGTGTGCGTGTGTGTGTGCGTGTGTGTGTGTGCGTGTGTGTGTGTGTGTGTGTGTGTGTGTGTGTGTGTGTGTGTGTGTGTGTGTGTGTTACTAGGGACTGAACTTAGCGTCTCTACCACTGGGCTGAATTTCCAGCCCGTAACATCCATCTCTGCAGGCACAAGTCTGACTTCTCTTCCCCAAAGCAATTCACAACCTGTTCAACTCATTTTGCTGTCATTACATAGTGAATCCCCAGCATGTTCTAAGTACTGTGCTACGTGTCTGAGGCACCAAAACAGAAAGAGCAGAAAGGTTCCTACCCCCACTATAAAAGGGTTCGGACTTGTTTAGCTGAGAATGCAAGGGGTTTTTGGTACCATTTTATGTTTCTGGGCGGATGTCCCACCCACCCCACATGACTTGTAGAAAGAGTCGACAAATAATGTAGCATCACTGAAGGAAGGCAGAATCCACTGACGCAAGCCGCCAGCATATGCGGCTTCGCGCTGGCAGAACATGGCAGCCTCTGAAGCCCTCTGGGCCAGGTCACACCTCCATGAGACCCTCAGCCGAGGCAGGTGCTCTCTGCCACGGCACAGAAGGGGTGATAAGACCGAATCCGACTCCACTCCGGTTCAGAAATGAATGCTAGTAGCTCTTTGTTCTGGCTCTTCAACATTGCCCTTTGCTGTCTATGTCCCAGTGCTGTTCACATTGCTATAGAAACTCCAGAGACCACGGCAAAGCCCACTGGCAGTGATGGCGGCCCAGAGCTCCAGACAGTGACCTGCGTGCTGCCCGGCCGGCAATTCCACCCACCTGCATCGTGCGTGCTGAGAGCCCCCACCACACATCTGGCTGTTTCTCATTAATTTACCTGCGACATGTTGCCACACTTAATCGCATTTGACAATTAGTAACATTTCAACGCCTCTTTTAATGGAACAATTAAGACTGTGCTTGTCTTGGTAGGAAGAAAATGTATGAGCTGATTTTTTTGGAAGGAAAGGGAAAAAGACCAAACACAAACCCCAGAGGTAATGTGTTACAGACAGCTTGGAGGTGAGCCTCGCCTGTTTGCATTTTGCGAGAATTATGCGCTCGCAGCCTTTTCGTGTTTGTTTGTTTGTGGCTTGGTTCCCCGCGCGAGCATTTCTCCAGAGACGGCGGCGGTATTAATTACGAGAAGAATGGACGCCGAGCGCTTGCTGTGGCTGGGATTCTCACGCATGCGGCTGTGCTCACGCTGGAAGGTAGATGCCCGCAAGGCAGCGCCGCCCACAGCCACGTCCTGCCCCCCAAAGCTGCAAAGGAACCTTTCTCCGCAGTCCAGTTCCCTCCCAGAAACAGCCCCCTGCCCCCCAGAAGTGCAAACACCTTATTCCCTGGGGGCCGCAAGGAAAGCTGAAGCAACTCTATTTTTATTTTCCTCCACCCCTCTTGTGAGCACTGAAAAAATGATGCTGTTCTTTTAATGCGAGGTTTACCTTGCAGCAACAGCCCACACGTCTCTGCACCCAGGGCTACTGCACTGTAGCCCGATAGAGAGGACTCACACGCTGGGCAGGAAGCCCCATCCAGTAAGAACGAGGGGAAAACATGGAAAGGGCTTGATGGATGTCCACTTCCAAGCCATGGTCAGCAGACCAGAGGTGTGTCTGTGTTACGGCACAGCGCATACCAAGTGGTCCGGAAGAGGACTGAGTAAAGCACTTGCTGCGCAGGCGTGAGGGCCTGTGTTCTGATCCGAGTGGCCGGTCACTGCGGTGCGTCTGCAGTCCTAGCATCCAGGAGGGCATCCTGGGGCTTCCTGCCAGCCAGCCTAGCTAAAATGGAAAGCTCAAGATTCAGTGAGAGACCCTCTCTCAAAGAGAGAAAGACGGGGGGAGGAGGGGAGAGACTGACTTCACCATCTGACCTCTGTATGCTTGTGCACCATAGAGTACGCATGTGCACACACATACACATATCACACATGTATGAAAAATTTTTTCTAAGCAAGCCCGGAGAGATGCTGGGTGGTTAGTGCTTGCTCCACAGGCAAAGGAACTTTGGAGCCTCGAATCCCTCTGAAAATGGCCGGAGGCTGTGGCTTCGACCCCGTCATTCCAACCTCCAAATACCGAGGCTCTCCAGATCAAGCGGTGATCCAGCCCTATCGGTAGCTCGGGTCTGATGAGAGACCCTGTCTCCACAGGAAAGGTAGAAGAGCAACAAAGGTGAGACCCAGCATCAACTTCAGGCCCCCACATGCACATGTAGGAGCCCCCTGAATACACATATCCACATGCACGGACCACACGCACACGCACACACACGCACACACATACACACACATACATACACTCACACACGTACACCACCAATGTACAACACAGGCACCACATATACACTTCACCCCGACCCACAAATACACAGATACCGCACACACACACCATACACACAGACACAGACACAAACAGACCACACACACTATAACTCACACGCACAGGACAGATACACAGACATAACACACACACATGCACACATGCACACAGACACAGACACACACACACATACACTCACACAGACACAGACAGACACACGGACACAACAGACACACACATGCACACAGACACTCACACAGACACTCACACAGACACAGACACATGGACACAACAGACACACACACACACACATACACACATGCGCACACACACATACACACAGATAGACACACGTACACAACAGACACACACACATACACTCACACAGACACAGACACACAGACATACACACACATGCACACATTCACACAGACACACACATGCACACACACACTCAGACACAGACAGACACATGGACACAACAGACACACACACACATACATACACACACACTCACACAGACAAAGACAGACACATGGACACAACAGACACACACATACACATGCACACACGCATGCATACACACAGAAAAATGGAAAAAGAAAAACTCCAAACATAAATCGCCCCTGGGGGAGGCACCTGGTGCTGCTGGGGGCTCAGCATTGCCAGGGCAGACCCATGAGGCTGTGCTCTTTGCCCACCAGTCTTCACACCCACTCCTGAGGGCAGGAGGGAGGGGAAGCCCGCCCCCTCCACATGACCTCCCTGCTTCCCTTTCTCCGTCACGTGCTGCTTGTGTGGGACTCACCATCCCCGGAGAAAGCTCCTTCCGGTCCCTTGGTCCACCCTCCGACCCTCTGGAGCATTCACAAGCATCGCTTTGCCTTCCTGGCAACTGGACCCTCTACTTGGACCTGGGAGTAACACACATGCGCAAGTTCAGTACATGCCCATCAATGTGAAGACTAAAAGACTGTCACTCTTGTGGAGTCGCTCTTGTGGGTGCTGCAGCGGCATTGTGCAAACTCAGCTGCATTGCATTTTCTGATGTTGACTCCAGCCTTGACATTACGTTGCTGTGACTGACAGTTATGTTTCATGGCCTCCCAAGGTGCGTCTGCTACTGAGCAGCTGGGGGGGGCGCTCTGGTCAGTGTGTCACCCACCCAAAGGGCCAAGCATCTGACCCTGAGCTCTACCATGGTGTCCCTCGAGGGAGACACAGTCAGAAGAGAAACGATCATCACTTCCTCTGAGCTGGGATGGACGAGCTCATCGTCTGGCTTGCAGGAGCAACTATCCTTGGAAACCACCTCAGGTTTGCGACCACCCTGACTCTCTATTCCGCCTCTGCCTTCGCCCACCACACTGCAGCCTGCAGGCCGGGGCCCCAGTGAGACTGTGAGCAGCTACAGAGGACTTGCTAATGAGAGAGAGAGAGAGAGAGAGAGAGAGAGAGAGAGAGAAAGCCAGTCCTGAAGGTGGGTCCCTGCTCTGCTGCACAGCACCACGGTGGTATTCTGTCCTCAGCATGCATGCACGCATGCATGCATGCATACTCAAGGCTAAAGGTGTATTACACACATGCATGCATGCATACTCAAGGCTAAAGGTGTATTACACACATGCATGCATGTGAACTCAAGGCTAAAGGTGTACGTACACACATGCATACATGCATACTCAAGGCTAAAGATATATGTACACACATGCATGCATGCATACTCAAGGCTAAAGGTATATGTGTGCATGCATACTCAAGGCTAAAGATGTATGTACACGCATGCATGCATACTCAAAGCTAAAAGTGTATGTACACACATGCATGCATGCATACTCAAGGCTAAAGGTATATGTACACACATGCATGCATGCATGCTCAAGACTAAAGGTGTATGTACACACATGCATGCATGCATACTCAAGGCTAAAGGTATATGTACACATATGCATGCATACCCAAGGCTGCAGGTGTGTATGTATGCACGCACGCACGCATGCACGCACGCACACATGCACATACACCCAGGGCTGACAGCCCAGAGCAATGCCATTCCCATCTCACACACACACAATGCAAGGCTGACTGAACACGGCAATGCCACATCTTGCTAATTGTGTTACCCTTGCTGGTTATTATTAAGGTCTTGCTTCCAGGACACAGAGAAAACCAACCACATAATGATCCCGGAGACAAATGGAGTGTGTCGCTATGGCGATGTGCAATGATAATGAGTTACATAAATCAAAAGTTCAGTAATTTACCTCCATGCAGAGCAGAGCTGAGCAGAGGGGTTTTCAGTTATGTAGTTGTTGCTGATAGATTTTTTTAATACCTCTTATATGTAGATGTTCTGGGACTAGAGATTTACTCCCCCAAGGAGAGAAGGCGGCTGCTGTCTGAACGCAGCAGGTGTGGTGAGCACAGCTAACGTTAGCTGCACATCTCCAGACGCCACGGCCCCCCCGCTGCGAAGCTCCTCTTCCTGGAGCTCTCTGCGGTTCTGCCGTCTGTACTCTTGTGCCAATGAAGAGGAATCTTCTGTCTTCTGCTCCGCCAAGATCTGATGCTCCCAGGCTGTCACCAAGAACACTGTGAAAGCTGCTGCGCACAGTAGGGCCCACCCCGGGGCTGGCGGAACCTCCTCCTTTCTAACTAGTTAAATAAACGGGCGTCTGCATGCGTCACTGCCTAGTGTCGTGCCAGCTAATTTCCCTCAATTTCCAACACCAGCTGCATTATTAAACCTCTTTGCTTTGTTCATGTCTGTGGAGTAAATACTTTCAGTGTTGCTGGAGTAAGTCACTGCTTGTTATGCCTTAGTCACAGTTGGAGGTTAGAGGACCACTTTCAGAAAGGAGGTCTTTCCTGCCACCATGTGGGATCAAACTCGGGTCCCCACATTTGGAGCAGGCGCCTCACAGCTGAGCTCTCTTGCCAGCATAGTTGTTATCTTTTTACCCATGGGGTTAGTAGCTCATATTACTCCAAATTCACACTCAGAGAGTGGGAAGTCCCTGCAATCACACCCAGGCTTAGACAGGAGAAAACCCAATGATGTCGGAAGACTCAAGGTCAGGAGACCCAGTGAGGTCGCAAGACTCAAAGGGGAGCCCGTGTTTAGGGTTTCCTGAAGGAGGAGAGACTAGGAGTGTTCGTGCATGTATGTGAGATATGTGTGCATATCTGGGGCATGTGTGCACATGTGTGATGTATGTGTTCACGTGGGGGGTATGTGTGGAATATTTGTGCATGTGTGATGTATATGCACATGTACAATGTATGATATTTGTGTAGAGTATATGTATGGATGTACATATGTGACGTATGTGTGGATTATACATGTGTGATTTATGTGTATGTGTACATACAGATGCGATGGTACATGTCTGTGTCTGCTGCCATGTGGGTCTTCATGCATCGTATCCCGTGTGTCTGAGCAAACGTGGCTCTCTCGTCTCCTGGTCTACGCCTCTGGATCAATAATGGTCACACAGAATGTCTCGAAGCCAATGGCGGTCACCTTTAAGAGGGAAACGCCCAAACCCCGTCTTCCCCTCGAAGCACCAGGACCTGCCCCCCTGTCCAAACAGGAGTCGCTCGGCCTCAGCCATGGGGAGAAAATAATCATCACCATTTTGTGCCCAGAGAGACGCGCCAAGCATGAAGCTGGCTGGCTCCGGCTCCCCGCGAAACGAGCAGATAAACAAACAAATGGGAATTTGGACGGAGGAAAGGGTTTATGAACAAAACAATGTTTATTAAGTCGCTATTAAATTTCAATTGAGCAGAGCTTGGGATGCATAGGCACCGACATATTCCTGAGACTAATTGGTTTTCCACATCTGCCTTGCTTCCTAATTGGACTAATTACTGCACCGTAGGATCATGTTTGCGGTGCTACAGAAGGCAAGGAACCTTGATTTACGGCGAGACGAGCAGCAATTAGAGGGAATTAATTCATAAAGCAACATCTAAATAAATCATATTACGTGGAGACGGCAGTGTAATTATTGTGACTGGTGGGTCCCTGGTGGAGACCATCAAACTCAACCTGCAGTGCCCAGCAGTGTGGCGTCCTGCCTCACAGAGCCTCAGACCTAGCAGAGCAAGAGGGACCCGCACCCTCCTCTCAGGGCACGGAGAGCTGTCTTTTGTCAGAGGTAACGGCGTGGGCCACGCGTTATGACTGCAATCTCAAAATGGGGTCTTTACAAACCCGAATGTCATTATGAATCTTTGGGGACTTTGGAGGATTGTGGCTACGAATGCTGATCAGTAAGAAGAGCTGTTAAACTTGGGGCATCAATACTTCATGTCCTTTGCTCTGTGGTAACAGAGGCCCTGCAACATTTCTTCCCCTTGTCGCTGTGGATCCTCCGTACCCCGGAAGCTGGAGTGGCAGTGTGCATCTCTAACCCCATGTCTTTGGAGGCTGAGGCAGGAGGATCACAAGTTCGAAATGATAGGGAGACGCCCGAAGAAAGAAGAGGTGCACAGGGAGTATGAGGAAGATGGGTTGGGGAGAAGGCTTGGGGGTTAAAACCTCACAAGCGACATGACCTGAGTTCGGGTCCCCACATCCCACGTAAATATGCCAGGCAGATATGGCAGTGGCCTGCAATCGGCCCTGGAAGACAAAGACTGGGAAACCCCAGAGCAAAGCAATGAGGTAGAACAATCCAAGTTGATTCCAAATGTCATCTTTAGCACCTCCACAGGCACACCCACTCAAGTGCCCTCTGACACACACACACACACACACACACACGGTGTGCAAGCATGTGCAAGCAAAGGAAATATGAGGAAGAGGAAAAGGAGGAGAACAAGGAGGACAAACAGGAAAGAGGGAGAGGAAGAGGAAGAGAAAGAGAAACAGGAGGAGAGGTGGAATGAGGAGGGAGGATGAAGAGGTGTTGAAGGCAGAGAGGAGGAGGAGGAGGATTCTCTGCATTTCAGTTTCTTCGTGCACGTGGTCTATTGCTTGCCCCCCTTCCATACACGGAAACCCCGCTCTGACCCACAGGGAAGAAGCCAGACCTCTCTGTCTGTCTGTCTGTCTGTCTGTCTCCCCTACGTGGGGACGGAGCAAGATGGCGCGGCCTGTTAGCTAGCCAGCAGACCCTCGCCGGGTCTGCGCGTCCTTGGCAGTGGGCGCCACCCTTCCACCGTGAGGCGTCTGTGAGACCGCAGGTCCAAAGGGTGTTGAGAGCAACCCCAGCGGGCCGACTAGTCACGGGGCGGAGGGGCAGGGTCTGCGTTTCCTCGGGGTGTTTTCTAGCTGATGTTTCGAGGTTCAGAAGCCAGAACATGAGGCGGCACTTGAGTTGACAAGGGAAGGTGACTCCCACTCTTGCTGGGGGTGGTCCTAGCAAGTATGTGCCCCAACTCCACTTGAGGGCATAGACAGGGAATCTCCTTACCCGAGTGCCACCTGCCCAGATGCGCTCAAAGGTCACAAACTTCCACCCCGCAGGATTTTCCTGTAGGCTGCAGAAGTAGCCAGAGGGGCTATTGTGAGTGAGAACCCTGCGCTGTCAGTCAGGGCGTGGCTGCTCCCCTGCGCTGTCAGGTCAGGGCGTGGCTGCTCCCCTGTGCACTGTCAGGTCAGGGCGTGGCTGCTCCCCTGTGCGCTGTCAGGTCAGGGCGTGGCCTGCTCCCCTGCGCTGTCAGGTCAGGGCGTGGCTGCTCCCCTGCGCTGTCAGTCAGGGCGTGGCTGCTCCCCTGCGCTGTCAGGTCAGGGCGTGGCTGCTCCCCTGCGCTGTCAGGTCAGGGCGTGGCTGCTCCCCTGTGCACTGTCAGGTCAGGGCGTGGCTGCTCCCCTGCACTGTCAGGTCAGGGCGTGGCTGCTCCCCTGCACTGTCAGGTCAGGGCGTGGCTGCTCCCCTGTGCACTGTCAGGTCAGGGCGTGGCTGCTCCCCTGTGCACGTCAGTCAGGGCGTGGCCTGCTCCCCTGCACTGTCAGGTCAGGGCGTGGCTGCTCCCCTGCGCTGTCAGGTCAGGGCGTGGCCTGCTCCCCTGTGCACTGTCAGGTCAGGGCGTGGCTGCTCCCCTGCGCTGTCAGGTCAGAGTCTGGCCTGCTCCCCTGCATTGTCAGGTCAGGGCGTGGCCTGCTCCCCTGCATTGTCAGGTCAGGGCGTGGCCTGCTCCCCTGCACTGTCAGGTCAGGGGGTGGCCTGCTCCCCTGCACTGTCAGGTCAGGGCGTGGCCTGCTCCCCTGCCCTGTCAGGTCAGGGCGTGGCCTGCTCCCCTGCACTGTCAGGTCAGGGCGTGGCTGCTCCCCTGTGCACTGTCAGGTCAGGGCGTGGCTGCTCCCCTGCACTGTCAGGTCAGGGCGTGGCTGCTCCCCTGCGCTGTCAGGTCAGGGCGTGGCTGCTCCCCTGCGCTGTCAGGTCAGGGCGTGGCTGCTCCCCTGCTATCAGGTCAGGGCGTGGCTGCTCCCCTGTGCACTGTCAGGTCAGGGCGTGGCTGCTCCCCTGTGCACTGTCAGGTCAGGGCGTGGCTGCTCCCCTGCGCTGTCAGGTCAGGGCGTGGCTGCTCCCCTGCTATCAGGTCAGGGCGTGGCTGCTCCCCCTGCACTGTCAGGTCGGGGAGCTGATACCACCAGTGCCTGGAGACGGGTGGGAAGCGCTTCCTCAAAGCCGCGTGCTTCAAGGGACCATCCCGCCGTGCAGTCAGATGGGCAGCGCTCACTTCTGCCTCTTGACCTCACAACCCCCTAGAAAACCCCGTTCCCCATCTACCAGCAAAGAGCTGGGACGGCTCCGAGGAAAGCGTCCTATGAAAGTGGTCTAGAGGATAAGCACGCCCTTGGCAAGGGCCCCAGCTTCCTCCGAAGGGGTCTTACTCCAAGCTAAGCCAAGAACGCAGGGCTCAGCTGGAGTGAGAAGACACGGGCCCCCCCGGACCACGCTGCCTGTTCAGAGTAAGCGCCAGAAGGAGTGAGGAGCCGGATGGGACGAGTGAGGGGGGAACCGCGAGGGGGAAATGCGCGAGGTGGGCTGCCCTGGTTCTCCTCTGTGGCTCACTGCGGATGAAGAGCCTCGCAGTGCGGACAAAGATGCCTCCTTCACAGACAAGCCGCACGTCGTTCCTGCAAAGGAAGCCACAACCCAGTGCCCCAAAGCAGGCTCCAGAGCCTGGCAAACTCAGGCAAGGGCCTGGAATACCCCGCACAGCGGGTCTGAGCAAGATACATCTCAAAAAGCATTAGCGCTCTGCCGCGTCCCTGCTGGTCACCCTGTCACGTCCCTGCTGGTCACCCTGTGCCACAACCCCTGGTGCTCCAGCGCCGCTTGGCCCTGCTCCCATCGTCCCTCGCTCCAGCGCCGCTTCGCCCTGCTCCCATCGTCCCTCGCTCCAGCGCCGCTTCGCCCTGCTCCCATCGTCCCTCGCTCCGGCGCCGCTTCGCCCTGCTCCCATCGTCCCTCGCTCCGGCGCCGCTTCGCCCTGCTCCCATCGTCCCTCGCTCCAGCGCCGCTTCGCCCTGCTCCCATCGTCCCTCGCTCCAGCGCCGCTTCGCCCTGCTCCCATCGTCCCTCGCTCCAGCGCCGCTTCGCCCTGACCCTAACGTCCTGTGTTCACACCTTGCCACCTAAGCACTTACTGCTTGAATTGCCCTGGGAAAGATCTACCTCCTCCTGCGGCAGCACAGTGCACTTCAAGGCTTAGACCCCGGCTCCCACGCCTGGATCTAGGCGGTGCTGGGCCGCTGTCCCTGAGACGCGACTCCCTGGCCATCCTGGGCAGCCTGACCTGCGTCGCCCTCAGGCTCTGACCTGGAGGAAGGTGTCCTGAAGGTGGTCTAGGTGGCAGCTTTAGGTCAAAGCCAAACACCGCCAAGTGAGTTCCTCCAACACAGGCGTCTACCTTGAGCCTGCAACGCTGGCTGCCCCCACACTCATTTTTAAAATACTAACACCAGCTTTGTGTTTTAGTGCTGACTCCATGTCTGACTGCAGACTTTATGAGCCGATCTGTAGAAACAAATCTCCCTGTGATGTAAACTAGTCTTTCAGCCACATTCCAATATCCACTTGGATCCTAGGAGACTGTGGGTCATTAGTGAATGTAAATTGAAGTAGAATAAATGTGAACATGTCCACGAGAAGCCAATGGCCTCCGATAACAAAGAACAAAGGAGCCGAATCTGCCCTGATGAAGCCAGAGTTCCAGAAGCTTCTCGGGCTTGCTAGACAGCTGTGCGCGATGAGCTTGCCCAAGCCACGAGCGGCGTTAGGAGGAGCCAGCCCCGGCCAGGCCCGGCCAGGTGCCGCAGGCTTGTAGACCCAGCTTGGGACGCAGAAGCAGAAGAGGTGCCGTTGAGTTCAAGTTTGAAACCAACTTAGTCTACAGGGTGACTCCAGGTCAGACGGGACTATATAGTGAGACGCTGCCTCAAAAAGAGAGCAAGAGAGAACAAGCCAGCAGGAAGGGAGAGAGAAAAGAAGGGAGAGAGGAAAGGACAGAAGGAGGGAGAGAGAGGAAGAGAAGAAAGGAAGAAAAGAAGGAAGAGAGGGAGGGGAGAAGGGAGAGGAAGGAAAGAGGGAGGGGAGGGAAGGAAGGGAGTGAAGTCAGTTGAGATGCGCAAACGCCCCTCGCAACAGAAATGCTCAGGTGTCTGGGCGCCCCTGCAGCCCACCCTGTGGTGCTCCTGTGGCGCTCTGCCGTCCTTCCCACTGAGCTTGGCTCCACCTCCTGTGAGGTGGACAGCTAGTGACGGAGACTGCCGGAAGCATGCTTCCCCCAACACTCCACAGACAAAGGACCATTCCGACGGGCCCCTCTGACTTGCGGGACACCCCCCATGGTAAGGTCACCCGCATCTGTTTCCTCAGTTGGTATCAAGATGATGCCACCCGGAGAGGATGGAATGGAGGCCACAGAGGCCTTTCCTCCCCTGCACCGTGCAACTTCCAGCTTCCCACATGGAAAGCGATGCTTTTCTGTAGAGGATTCTCTCATTCGCATTTCCTAGACATGCTCATATGCACAAATCATTTGCCTGATTCTCAGCCTTACAAAACCCAGGGACACTCTCAGACAACACTTGCCAAGCTCTGTGTCAACAAAACACCTTCAAACTTTGTTTGAAAAGCTCTCTTCCCGAGCCATAGGGATGGGGGGTAATGAAGACAAGGTTGAATTAGGAAAGCGCAGAGATGGATGAAACTTAATAAAAGTCAATCTGCTGAAGGGCAGAAATCAGATTTTCACTTGAAAATTTTTTGAGCTCAGAGTAGATCGACTTCTCACATTCCATAAATTAAAAGCAAAACCCATTCAAAAGAGCACAGACCTTTTGCAAATAAGCCAGTGACCGCCACACATTTAAATTACACAATTCTGGATAGGATGACAATTTGTGATTATCACAAATTAGAGAAGCCATGAGGCCATGTCCCCATGGTACAGAATCCTGGAATTTGGAGAGTTGGTTCAAACTTCCAGTTGCATGAATAAGAGAGGTTCTTAACCAGTGATAGCCCTGTCGGTTTAGCCATGCACAGACAATAGCCTTCCAACAAGCAGGGACGGGAATGTCCAAACACCTGACAACACAGGATGTGAAACTGCCAGCTAGAATTTCACCTCTGTTTCTCAGAAACTTGCTCAGTAGGAGGGAAATCCCTGGAGCAGCCAGCACACGATGCTTGGGCTTGTCGGTTCTACCAACCGGATGGGTTAGGACCACCCAGGGACAGACTCTCGCCCTCCGCGACAGAGAGAAGCCACCCTGAGTGAGGGCAGTGCCGTCACGCTGGGATCCAGGAGCTGGCACACTCTCGGGTGTTGGCTCGGACCCTGGCCTGGTGCCCACACCCAAGTGAGCAGCTCTTACCACCCCTGCCCCTTGGCTCGAGCGCCGAGCCACCAAACCCTTCCTTCCTGTGGGTTGTCTGACAGGGACAGGCCCAGCAAAGGAAACCAACTAACACCCCGGCTGGACATGGGAAGAGGAAGGGCGAGAGCGAGGGTCTGTGAGAGAGAATCGCAGAGCAGTGGAGGGCACGGTGTGTCCTCCAGCGGGGTCCAAGTGCCCGGCAGAATCCTTGGGAATTACACCCACAGAAGAATGCAGAAGAAGCACACAGATGCTCTTCAGCTGGCCATGGGGTCGTCGCGTCGTGAGGATTGTAACTTGAGGATGTCACTAAGGACAAGAGGTGCAAGTCCAGGTGCGTCCTGGGGCTGTGGCTGCAGGACAAACAGGAGCCATCTTACCACATACCACAGCCCGGCCCAGCCTGTCTGCGGTGCGCTCAGAACACTGACTCGGCCCTGCGCTGCCAAAGCCTACTTTGTGCTGGTGTCCTCCGTGACGTGCCCCGTGACATGCCCCGTGACGTGCTCCATGACGTGCCCCGTGACGTGCTCCATGATGTGCCCTATGACACGCTCTGTGACGTGCTCCGTGACGTGCCCCGTGATGTGTTCCGTGACGTGCTCCATGACGTGCTCCGTGACATGCCCCGTGATGTGCTCCGTGACGTGCTCTGTGACGTGCTCCGTGACGTGCTCTGTGACGTGCTATGTGACGTGCCCCGTGACGTGCTCCGTGACGTGCTCTGTGTTCTCCATGACATGCTCTATGACAGACTCCGTGATGTATTCTGTGGTCTTCACAGTTTACTGAATGAGCAAGGGACAGGGAGCAAGAACAGCCGCATGGCACAGGGAGCAACAGTAGCACGTGACTCACATGATGAGACGTCAAAGCCTTGCACGAAGTCCAGGAGCTGCGACAGGCTTAGGTCTCTCTGACTTCCACAGTTCTTCCCAGAACAGATTCTGGAAAAGCAGCTGCCATCATGCAAGGCTCACATGTGGAGCCTGCAGAGAAACGAGCAGCTCCCACGGAGATGGCTTTGCATTCAGGCTGAAATGCCACAGCCACCGCGAAACAGGAAGGGGCGAGAAAGCCGCACCCCAGAAGCACCAGGCACAGAGAGCAGCGAGAGGCTGGGAGGCCAACGGGACTGATCTCCATGAAGAGGGCTCGCCCTGCACATGTAGCCCGACCTCAGCTCCAGCACCACATGCACACACACAAGTGCACACACACATGTTCATACATGTAGGGCCCGGCTCCTTCTCCAGCACCACACGCACACGCACATGCACACACACATTCATACATGTAGGGCCCTGGGTCTATCTTTAGCACATGTACATCCATGCGTACATACAAACTCACTCGTTCATACATGTGCACACAGATACACAAAGACACACACTCATGCACATGTACATATAGACATGCACACAGATACACATACACACAGTGACACACTCACGTACACACAGACGCAGATACATCTACACACATACACCAAGTGATTCAGCTTCTTCTGAAAAGCGAGGAGGCTCCTCACGAAGAGAGTTCCGTTACAGACTCCTCTTCTGAAAGAAAGGGATGCTTCGTGACTCCTGAGCAGATGCGAGGAAGCATTTCCCTGCGTGTCTCCCGCAGTGGCATGAGAAAGGCCACATGCCGGCACCCACATGGGAGTCCGATTTCCAGCCCTGGCCTGACCAGGTTCTCAGTGGGCAGCCAGCATCAGCCCCACACTGTGAGTGCTGGTCTTCAGGTGACCCCAATCCTCAGCCAGCAAATGTTCCAGCTGAAACCTCAGACCTCGTGCAGCACAAGAAAAGCATCATTACGTTCCTGACCCCTGGGACGCGGGAGTCGATACGCTTAGAATAATTCATTATGTGTCCATGGTAACTGGATGTCACAAGGACAGGCTGATGCTAACAGGGCCCCCTCAGTCCCTGGTGGGGTTCTTTTGCTGCTGTGGGTTTACAGGAAGGAAGTTCCCTGACAAAGAGGCCAAGCTAGATGATGGTGAACCAGCATTTTCTGCTCCCTTCCTCCCACGCTCCCTCCTTCCCGGGGAAACACTGAATTTGGCGGCCAGGAGAGAGGCTCGGGCCCCACAGAGAGGACTCGAGCAAAGGCACAGTGACCCCAAGCGTGGCTGTGCCTCAGGGAGACGTGAGTGGTTCAGAAGCGCGCCCAGGCTTCTGCGCGGGTGAGGGATGCACGACTCTATGTAGGGCACGCCAGGCGTCTCCGTGGGTACGAGTGGGATGATGGATTCCCTCTCGGACCAAGGAAGAGTCGTCCGCCCCAGCCGCAGCTGCGATCCCACCCAGAAAAGCACGCAGATCCACAGGAGACGGGCGCCCAGCGTCCTTCCCTCCTGGGCACATTGAGGGGGAGGTCGGGGACCCTGAGTCTTCTGTCCACCTCAAAGGTGTTTGGGTGGTTCAGATCCCGACCCCAGTGCCCACCATGGTCTGCGGCCTAAGAGCGGGCTGTGCTGTGGCCTGTCCACTCAGAGGCCTGGGGCGGCCCAATCATGGCTGTGGGCCGTGGCTTCAGCTGCCACCTGGGAGCTCAGTTTCCTCACTGGTGGGCTCTGGGCCGACAGCTCTCCCCTCACCACCACGCTGGGTACAGGCGATGGTCAGTCTGGCAGGATCTGTACTCCTAGCGGTCAGACCCCTGGGCGTGGCTGTGAGGGGGTGGGCTGAGGTGGGAAGACCCGCCCTGAAGACAGCAGTACTACCCCGCGGGCTGAGGTCTCGGGCTGAATCAAAAGGAGAAAGTGAGCTGAGCATCACCAAGCATCTCTCTGCTTCCTGACTGTGAAGCCATGTGACCCACAACCTCTCTTTCTGCTGCCATGACATCCCTCAGTGATGGCCTGCACCCCCAAACTGTGAGCCAGAGTAACCCTTCTCTCCCTGCACCCCCAATCTGTGAACCAGAGTAACCCTTCTCTCCCTGAACCCCCAATCTGTGAGCCAGAGAAATCCTTCTTTTCCTGAGCCCTCAAATTGTGACCCAGAGAAACACTTCTTTCCCTAAGTTGCTGTTGCAGTCGCCTGCATGGTTGCTGATAAATGACCATCTCACGGCTTAAGGGAACAAGGATTTATTCTCTTATGATCACTGGTTGCAGTTCTCAGTCCAGCTCGCCGGGAGAGCACACGCCAACACCAGGGCCAGGAAGCTTGTCACACCATCTCTACACGACAGCTGAGAGATGCGTGATCCTTACTTGCCAGACCAGCACATCTGGCCAAGTGTTCACAAGGATTCCAACTCTCTCAACCAGCTCTCAGTATTTTATTCATCTGTTCAGGGCCTAGTCCCATGGGCTGGGCCTTCCCCATCAGCTAGACAGTCTCCTGCAGGCCTGTTCTGGGCTTAACCCAACCACTAATTCTCCACAAATGTGCCCAGAGCTCGAACCCTCAACCATCCAGTTGACACCTGTGCCTAGCTATGACAGTTGCTCTTGTCAGGAATTCTGTCGCGGCAACAAGAGCCTTCCGAGCCACGAGCAGCAAACTTTACTACCCACAAGCCACTCGGGCACTTATTCTGATGGTAGGAGTCCTAGCAGACAAAGGGGAAGATTCTCAGCGCTGACTTATTGCTCCGTGGAAATGGCGTGGGGCCCTCTGCTCACACTGGGCACCGCGTGCCGCCCGGTCAGAGCTGCCGTGGACAGAGGTGTGGCAGTGTCTCCAGGGAGCAGCAGATTTTCTTTGAACATTCTGGAAAAATATCCTTTTCACCTTCCTCTCCCTCCTCCCCCTGCTTTGCCGCAGTGCTCTCTAGCCTGGGCGGGGCTTGGTGCTTTTTCATTGCTGAATCAAAAGGAGAAAGACACCTGGCTAGCCAGGTTATTCTGCGGGGAGAGGGAATGGGCACCACTGTCCCAGGGAGGGTGAAGGGCAAGGAACAGAGGGAAGGAGCCCCCGTTCCCGCCATGCTGTTGAGCGCGGCTTACGTCACTGGGCAGCCCACCCTGCTGCTGTCGACCAAGTCATGACCGACAGCTCAAGGAACAAGGGGTTTTATCCTAACTTATGACCCTCCGGCCACAGTTCCTTGCCCAGCTTGGCAGGAGAGCCCACACCAAAACCTAGGGCCAAGGGAACTGGCCACACCACATCCACATAACTACTGAGAGGGACGCTCCTCCCTTGCCAGCCCAGCATGTCTGATCAAGGGTACACAAGGATGCCAACTTCCTCAACCAGCTCCCTCCAGCAACGAATCCTGCCAGGAACGAATCCCACACACCATGGCTGGGCCTTCCCCATCATTAGACAATCTCCTGCAGGCTTGTTTGGGGCCCACGAACCCTCAACCATCAAGTTGACACCTGTGTATAACTATGACACTGACTGAATTCCAGTCATGAGAATAGAATTAGGAAAATAATCTTTCTGTGAGCCCTAGAAATAACATGGAGACACAATTGCCCTTGCATCCCTCTGTGCAGCAACGGGCATGAGGGTGACTGACAAGGGAGCTTCCGAGGAGAGACCACCTGAAAGCAGAAGTGCTGCTGGGCCCGGCGAATGAAGACAAGACGCCCCACGGGCAGGCTTGCAGGCGCAAGGGGAGAATCTGTGGGAGACAGGGCAGGCACAGTCTGTGCCTGCTAGGCTGCTTAAGTGTGTGCTTGCAAGCGGCTTTCTGCAATATGGAGTACCGACGTGCGGCAAGAACGCAGCGTGTGAATGTGACCCTGTCCATGGCCCCTCCTGTCCTCTAAACAAAGGAACGGGCCGGCTCCCTCAGGCCCTTCATAAGGCATCACCCCAGAACAGCAGAGCCCTCGTGACCTCCTTGAAGGTCTCACCCCTCAGCCCCCCTGGAGAGCTGTGATGCCAGCTGGTGAGTTTGGGGCGTGGGGACAAGAACACTGAGCATACAGCCCTGGCTCGAAGCACGGTGCGTGTGAGGCTCACAGGCTCAGCAGCCTTCCTGGGCCCACAGGTGGACGGGCCAGCGCCCGACGCTGTGCCCATGGATGATGTGCGCGAGGTTCCGAGGGCTCGGCCGCCTCCAGCACGCGGCAGGATGGGCCGGAACAGGGATTGGATGCTGTCATTGGTGCTGTCCCCTGAATCCTCGCTCGTGGCTTCAGGAAGCCGGTCAAGCCACAGAGCACTGCCCGTGGAGGGAGTTAGGGAGTCCACGGCTCCACCTACGTTAGGCCCCAAAACTCCTGTGGAGGGAGCCAGGGCCAGCGTCATGTCACCCGGATGGATCTGCCTTCTGCCTTCTGCGACCTCCCCTCAGAGATTCCCATGAGACGCTCAGACCACAGGGACCGTGGCAGGCAGAGCTCCCTGCAGGCATCTCAGGCAGGACCCGGCAAGAGACCAGAGCAAGCGATAGCGGAGTGACCACGGTGGAGGAGCAACACACACTCACACACACTCACACACAAACACACTCACACACAGACTCACATACATGCACTCACACTCACACACACTCACACACTCACATACATGCACTCACACACACACACACTCACATACACACACTCACACTCACATACACACTTCCACATACTCTCACTCTCACACGCTCTTACACACTTTCACACTCACACTTTCACACTCACACACACTCACACACACTTCACACACACACACACACCTCCACATACTCTCACTCTCACATGCTCTTACACACACTTTCACACTCACACACTTCACACACTTTCACACTCACACACTCACATTTTCACACTATTGCAATCATACATACTCACACTCACATTCACACACATTCGCACTCACTCTCCCACACACTCACACTCTCACACTTTCTTGCTCTCTTGTACTCACACACACATACTCACACACTTGCACACTCACACTTTCACAGCCACACACTCACAGACTATCACATACTCACACACACTTTCACACTCACACACTCACACTCATATTCACACGCATTCACACACACCCACTCACACTCTCACATTCACACACACATTCATACTTTCACACTTACACACTTTCACACTCTCACATACTCACACACACAGTATCACAATCACACACACTCACACTCTCACACACTCTTACCCTCACACACTCACATTCTCACACACACTGTTACACTCACACACTTACACACAGTTTTGCATTCTTACACCCTGTCACACCCTCTCTCAGTCACACACAGTCACACTCACACTCAGGATGGGGTTAGGGGGTCCATCCCTAATGACCCTACGGGCTATACAAGACCAGGACTTGAACAGAGCAGACTGTGAGATAAGAATCATGCATGATTATAGTGGTTGAAAAATCACATTGGCCTTTGAGTTCCAACCGAGGCTGTCCCCATTCTTCCAAGCAGGTGCTCCCCCCCACTCCCTGTCCCCAAATGCTTGGTCTGCCTTTTGTCACATGGGTGACAGCTCGTCTCCCTTCAGCCTGGGACCTTGCTGAGCAGCATCACAGGATTCCCACCCACCCCCAGTCCAGCTCGGCCCAGGTGAGCGCGATCCCTCACACGACCCCTGCAGGCAAGGACAGCTAGCTGCCCTTGGCTAGAGAAAACTTCAATGCTACATTTTGAGGAGGGATGAAGGGGTTCCTCTTGGGAGAGGCGAAATGGAAGAGACGGAAAGATTGTCTCCAGAACATTAGGTGTCGTAGTTATCTGAAGACTTACAGCCACTCTTTCACGAGGATGCACCTTCCTGTTTGGAAGCATGGCCATTTGCTTGCAAATTACAGGGGCTTTGGGCAGATGAGCCCCTCCAGGACAGTTTCCTCTTCCCAGACCAGCTGAGAAGAGATGGAAAACTGACCGTGGATGCAGAATGGGGAGCTTGACCCGAGCTCGATTAAAACAAAGCTCCTGACTTAATTATCCCTCTCTCCAAAGCAAGAGGCAATTAGGACCCAGCCAAGAGACCGCAGGAGGATTTCCTTGGGTTAATGTAGATTCGGGGCTCAAGTAATAGCAGGCACAGCACCCTCAGAGCACATCACAGAGCAGGCAGAGACCTGGCCACACCTCGACTAGCAGATTGGGATGAACTCTGGAGTCTTTTGCCCTGGGCTTCTGAGATTCCTCTGCCCTCTTTATGACAAGGCTGGGAAGAAAAGTTAATCTAGTGGCTGGTTTTAAACTATTTGCAGCTTATAAAGTGCTTTTGCATCCGCTATCCCATTTGATCTCACTTGTCTTCTCAGTGCAAACTATTATGACTGAAGCTATCGTAAGAAAGCAAGCCACCATGCCCGGTGGACCAGACTCCGCAGACGTCACAGGATATGAACTCCAAGGGACTATTGCTTGCAAGCCCATGCCAAGGCCTGAAGAGTTAGCTCTGTGCTAACTCATTTCAATTCCCAGTGGCCCAACTGACATGGTCATTTGAGGAAACTGAGTTGCAGGGTGTCATAGTTAAACACAGGTGTCAACTTGACTCTTGAGGGTTTGAGCTCTGGGCACACGTATAGAGAGTTGATGGTTGAATTAAGCCCAGAGAAGACCTGAAGAAGATTGTCTAGCTGCTGGGGAAGACCCAGCCCATGGTGGGTGGGATTAGGCCCTGGATAAATCAGAAAGACCTGGTTGAGAGAGTTGGCATCCTTCTGTTCACTTGGCCAGACATGCTGGTCTGGCAAGTAAGGATCGTCCATCTCTCAGCCTGTTATGGTGGCCAGTTCCCTCAGCCCTGGTGTTGGTGTGTGCTCTCCCGTCAAGCTGGACTATGAACTGTAACCGGACTATCGTAAGAAAGTAAAGTCCTTGTTCCCTTAAGCTGTGTGATGGTCATTATCAGCAACCATGCAGGCGGACTGCGACACAGGGGCTCCAGGACCCCAAGGCTGGGGGATGTGAACCGGAGACCTGAAGGTGGGAAGGCTGGTGCCCCAACACAATACAGACCAGCAGGAGAACGTGGGGCTCAGCGCTTTGCGTGTTGTGTTGACTATTGACATCAGGTCGTGCCTTGCCCCAGGTAACTCCATACTGACCAAAACAGCGGCTTCAGACCGTGTCTTGTCCTCAGAGACTGCAACACGTGCACAAGGGTTGGCTGTTTTGAGGGTGGAGCGGGAGTCTTCACTGGGGCATGCAAACCACACATCAGTCTGGTCCCATCCCTACAGCACAGACTGGAAGAAAGAGGACTGCACGACACGGTGGGCTGTGCCTCCCTCTTATGAAAGCAGGATGCACAACACGGTGGGCTGTGCCTCCCCCTTATGAAAGCAGGATGCACGACACGGTGGGTTGAAACCGTACCAGAAAGCCAGGCCTGAGAACCTCCTGGACACTCCAGACTGAGGAAAGGGTCTGATGCCCACTGGAATCCTCACTGAGATCCCGTGACAAGAGGACGCCAACACTGTGATGGTGATGACCCCGCCCACTGCCATCATCTGACTGCTATGTGTCCAAGACACTGATGGCCCCGCCCACTGCCATCATCTGACCACATTGTGTCCAGGACACTGATGGCCCCGCCCACTGCCATCATCTGACCACTGTGTGTCCAGGACACTGATGGCCCCGCCCACTGCCATCATCTGACCGCTGAGTGTGTGTCCAGGACACTGATGGCCCCGCCCACTGCCATCATCTGACCACTGTGTGTCCAGGACACTGATGGCCCCGCCCACTGCCATCATCTGACCACTGTGTGTCCAGGACACTGATGGCTCCGCCCACTGCCATCATCTGACCACTGTGTGTCCAGGACACTGATGGCCCCGCCCACTGCCATCATCTGACCGCTGAGTGTGTGTCCAGGACACTGATGGCCCCGCCCACTGCCATCATCTGACCACTGTGTGTCCAGGACACTGATGGCCCCGCCCACTGCCATCATCTGACCACTGTGCGTCCAGGACACTGATGGCCCCGCCCACTGCCATCATCTGACCACTGTGCGTCCAGGACACTGATGGCCCCGCCCACTGCCATCATCTGACCACTGTGTGTCCAGGACACTGATGGCCCCGCCCACTGCCATCATCTGACCACTGTGCGTCCAGGACACTGATGGCCCCGCCCACTGCCATCATCTGACCACTGTGTGTCCAGTACTCTGCTGTTCCTCTGCACCTGCCTCCACTGCCCCTGCTGTTCATTCATTCGTTCCTCTGCCCCTGCTGTTCATTCATTCGTTTCTCTGCCCCTGCTGTTCATTCATTCGTTCCTCTCCCCTTGCTCTTCATTCATTCGTTCCTCTGCCCCTGCTCTTCATTCATTCGTTCCTCTGCCCCTGCTCTTCATTCATTCGTTCCTCTGCCCCTGCTCTTCATTCATTCGTTCCTCTGCCCCTGCTCTTCATTCATTCGTTCCTCTGCCCCTGCTCTTCATTCATTCGTTCCTCTGCCCCTGCTCTTCATTCATTCGTTCCTCTGCACCCGCCTCCACTGTCCCTGGCCCCAGTAACCCTCAGCACAACAGCAATGGGTTACATTTCTCTACCCACAATGACCTTTCAGCTTCTCATCAACCTCTGGGGTCTTTCGGAAACGCCTCAAGCTCTACTGCACCCTCTTTCCTCCTTGTAACTGACCTGTAACCCACAGATATGTGTAGGTAGGTACGATACAGATGCAGATGGACAGATGATAGGCAGACGCATGGATGAAAGATGGAGAGATGAATGATCCATCAGCAGTTATACTGGCCACATAGTGTGTGATCCAACAGTTGTGCTAGAAATTAAATTGAAATGCTACTGTGCTCGCCTTGACCAGGGCTCTCAACGAAGGCAGGACCACCCTTCCACCTGCTCCTGACGCAGGGCACTCACATGGCGGAAGAACAGAGGAATATGCCGGGCTGAGAGAGACCCACCTGTGTCCTGCTTTCCCGCTTTTCCTGGAGTGGTCGTATTATGGGTTCCAGTCAATCACCTGTCTAGGAGCCCCTCCTCTAGAGCCCCTGACCCTCCTGGGTGACATGACAGCTGGGTCCTGGGCTTCTCTGCGTCCGTACCTAGCAGAAGCACGAGCTACAGCCTCCGCATGGACCGAGGCCGCCCTCAGCTCTCTGCGGACACAAAGCTTTTCTTTCCCCTCTTTTCTCTGCTTTAGCTTCTGAAGTCCGAATGAGCTTTCCCTGCTTGTTCCTCCTCCCGGCAGCTGCCAGGATCCCCACTCCAGATTTCCTGCCCATTGTAAGATAACCATGCACATTTGCAGCTCTTTTCCTACCTCACAACTCATGACTTGGCAGGGAGCACGGACCTACACGTCCAGACGGCATCAGATACACCTCCGCACCTTCTGCACGTGTCGACTGGAACCCGGAGCAAAGCCCCGCTCCAGGATCCCAGAGGGCTCGGCCTCTGGTCCCAATGCACCAGTCAGAGAGACAAGTATGCTGAAAAGCAGAGAAGATATAATTGGTGTACACGCTGGGAAGTGGGGGAGACCAAGGGGCCCAGAAAACCCTCGAGCGTCTCGGGGGTACTGGCATGAGCTGCGGGGTCGAATGGAGGAAAAGCTGGAACAAGACAGAAGTGCTTATCACCTGGGGAGGGAGTTCATGCCCGTAAGACCACTGCTCAGGCCTGGGGGCTTGAATGGGGACCTGCCGGGACACTTGGTCCCCACAAGTGGCAGTCTTTGGGAAGATCCTGGAAATATTAGGAGGTGGCGCCTCACCGCAGGACTGGGCCGCCGGGCAGGACCTCGAGGACTTGGAACCAAGTCTTAAGTCCTTTCCAGCGTTGGCTGCCTGAGACAAGTGCAGCATGAGCAGCCGGCCTCCTACTCCGGCCGCCAGGCCTTCCCGCCATGATAGGCTGCGATTCCCAGGATCTGTCAATCAAAATGAACCCTTTCTCTCTTCATTTGCTTTTCATCAGAGTATTTTATCACAGCCACAAGAAAATAAACAAGACAGAGGCCACAGCTTTGCTAACAGGGACAATGGCCTTCATTTGGGGGCAATCTGTCAGCTCACCAGTGCTTGGGAGAAGTTTCATTCCCTTGTCAGAACATGTTTGTCCATCTGTCCTGTTGAATAAGGGGCTGCAGGCCTGGATGCCTTTGGGGTCTGGACCAGGATGCTGCAAAAGCAGGAAGATGTCTAAAGGAGACACATAAAATGGAGCCGAGATGCTGGGCTTGGCTGGGCTTTAGCTGCCTCGTGGGTCCAAGAGAGGGGCCAGCGCTTCCTGCAAAGGCGTCTCTAGGCAGGTGCACCCCTGGCCTCGTGGTTCTGGAGGACCCGGCACTGACTTTGTGAGCCTGAAGTTCTCTACTCCAAGGACCCCTCGTGCCCTTTGACCTTGACTGGTGGGACCCCGTGTGAAGCACAGCAATGCACACAGATGCAGCCCAGCTTCCTCGGGTTCCCCGCCATTTACCAGCTCTTTGCTTTAGTGTGCTGACTGCCGGGCACTTGGGGGTGTCACTAAGTCTAGCTGACCACCAGCCCTGCCAACAGGAAGGCTAAGGCTGCGTAAGGCAACTCCTGGAGTCTCCCAGAGAGAATCCCCGATCCACGCCACACGCTTGGAGGACGTGTTGACTCACGGTCAACGTGGCTGTGACAGTCTCCGTGACCTTGCGATAGCATATGCCATGAGGTAACTTGATCACCCGGAGCCGCTTGTATTGCGATCAGAAGTTATTTTCTTATTATCTTGAAGTGCAGATGCCTATGTTAACTAAGAGTTAAGCCACGCACGCCTATTGAAATGCCCTGTCTAGTATCTTTCCACACCTCTGTGCCGTGCGTAAAGAACCAAGCCCAAACCTGCCCTCCCGTCTCTGGCCTCCTTCCTTCTCCCCTCAGCTCCTGCCCTCCCAGGTCCCCCCAACGTGTTGAAGTTCCCTCAGGCAGTCACAGTCTTTTCCGTGCTGAAAACCACACAACCAGCGGTGTTATGGTCAGAGCCTGGAGCCTGAGCAGCCCAGCACCTCAACCCATCCCCCTCCCCAAAGCAAGTCCAGACGAAGAGCTGAGAAACCCCTGCCCACTGAGGCTGCATCGGAAGAGAACAGAGAGATCCGGTGGCCACTGCCCACCCTGCGATCCGGTGGCCACTGCCCACCTTGGGTCCTTACACACCGTTCAAACTTAGCCAGGGGCTAGAAGACAGGCTCAGGTGAGCGGTCCGGGTCAAGATGTAGCCACGCCCACCATGACGGCCTAGGTGCCAGTCTGTCCAGCAAGGGCAGCAGTCAGATCTCCCGGAAGGCACCTTCCTCCTCTGACAGAGTCCAGAGTTGCATCAGCCCTTCTGACCCCCACACGGCACTCCTGGGGAACTCCAGCTCCACGGCGGCCACTGTTTCAACAGTCTGATGGTCCCAGGGAGGGGCACAAGCAAGCGACACAAACCGGGGGCACGTGTTTCTCCTGAGAATATCCTTGCTTCATGCAGAATGGCTGCAACCTGTTTGCTGAAAGGCCTCGCTGTCCTGCCAGCTGACTTTTGTAGTTCTGCTCCATCTCCTGAGACCCTGGGTTCGATTTTCACAGGACATAATTATTTGAGCAAATAAAACAGCAAACGTGAAGGAGATTATTTTTGCACAATTCTGAGTTCCCTAATTCAGTGCCTGCTACCTGACATTTGCTGCGGTTTCCCAACACTGCTCTTCAACACTGTATTCTAAGCTAGGTAGCCAGCATATTCCTTCCGTAATGAAAAGAGCTTTATAGCTTTTCTCATTACTAATATAACACAATCTCATTGTAAACATTTCCCATTACAAGAGAATGCAGAGAGGAAAATAAGCCAGCAGCTGGCATTACCAGCTCAGAGAGCCCTTCAGCTGGCTTCCCCAGTGGAAACAGCTTGGACTGACAGTCAGGAAGAGACCTCACAGGCCCTGCACAAGGAAGGATGGAACCCACCACAGGCTCGGACAGCACAGAGACCTCACCCTCCCCTGCCCACACAGCAAGGATGAAAAGTTACTTCAGTTCGTGGTGTCAGAAGGATCAGCCTTGGCCACTGACTTCTGTTCTTGTAGTGACACAGAGATCATGGTGGGAGTGTGAGGCGGAGATGATGACTCAGAAGCAAGGAGCCATGGTCCCCCTATTCCCCTCTAAGAGCACACCCCCATGGTTAACATCCTTCCACTAGACTCCAGTTCTCAGTAGCACCATAGGTTGGCCACCGATCCTTTAGCGTGTGGCTTTGGAGGACATTGAAGATACAGACTGTGGCAGGTGTGTACAGCTATCTAGTTAGCTGAGGGTGGGCTGGCTGGCCGATTGGCTGGTTGGCTGGCTGGTTGACTGGCTAGTTGATTGGTTGGTTGGCTGACTGGTTGCTGGCTAGCCGATTGTTTGGTGGATTAGCAGTTGGCTGACTGGTTAATTGCTCGATGGGTGGATGGATGGTGGCTAGTTGTTTGGTTGTCGCTTGCTTGGCTTGTCGGCTGGTCATTTTGCGGATTGCTGGTTTTTTTAGTATTGGAGATCAAATCATGAGCTTTACGCGCAAGACGAGGCAAGTATTCTACTGCTCAGCCAACCCGACCTCGTCACAGATTTTTATACAAGTTACATTGAAGCCAATATCAGCCCAGGACTGAAGGGTTGTTTCTTGACATAGCCTGCAATTAGGTTCTTCAAACTTGCAAGTTTCCTATTTGCCTTCACACTTGTCCTTGAGTTCGCCGAAAATCATTTTATTGGTGGTGAGGTGGCCACTTGCTTGAGAAATCACGGCTCAGTCCTCACTGCAGGAGCTTGGCTGGAGTTCAGTGACGGCCACGCCCCTCACCTAAATACTGAACATTTTGTCCCGGCAATGCCTGGTCCAGTGCTCTGTCTAGAAGACCAAATGGGACCCCGCACTGAGCTCTTTGGGTGCCCTAAGCTGCTCCCCAGGGTCCGTGGAAGACTTGAAGCCAAGATCCCGTCTCCCCCACACACACCTGCTGCTCTTCATTTCCAGCTAATGTCTGAACTGCCGTTTTTATTTCAATTTCCTATTTATTCTTTCATAAGATCTCTGGATGCCGCTGTAATTCTTTCTTAGACTGGCACACACGCGCGCAGGCGCACGGGCACACGCCACACGCACACAGGAACGTCCTTCGTGTGGAGTAAGGGGGCCTTCGGAGGCACCACGGCTAACGGGGGAAAAGCCTGTGGCCATCTTGGGGAAGGTCGCCTTCCTGTCTGGAAGAGAAATTGATTTCTCCTAATGCAGCAGAGAAAAAGCCAAAAAAAAGTTGAATTGTTGACATTAAAAAAAACCTAAAAGGTTGGACATAAATATTCTGCTTCATGTCCACAGAGGCTCAATGGCAGCGGAACAGAGACGGCCACGGTGCCGTGGCCCTGGCCAGGGAGATGGTGGAAGCCACCAGGCAAACGACAGAAGATGCCAGTGGGTCTGGAGGCGGGACTGACCCCTGCTGAGGTCCGCTGAGGGTTGAGAGCTCCAGAAGCCAGACAGGCAGCTGCAGGGGCCGTTTGGGGTACTTGGCAGATCCTTCTGGGAAGAGGTTGTTTGGGGGCGTGGCGGGAGAACCTTCTAGATGGAGATGCCACTTATCTGACATTTGAATGTCCTCCGGTGAGGAACTACACACGAATGCATAAGACCCAGCTCCACGGGCCAGTCGACGCTGGAATCCCAGGCTCCACCGGGGCGGAAGCGCGTCTAAGTGTGGACAGGCCGGTCACCCCCACCACGCCCTGAGATGGTTCTGAGGCGGCCCCCGAGGGCTGGAAGCAGCAGGACAAGGCGCAGTCACTGTGCCCCCCTCACGTCCTCCCACAACCCTTCCTCGGTTGTGTCACCTGAGGCGTAAGGTAGTCACGACTTCATCAGCGACTTGGGACCCAGGTGCGAGTCTGTGGGCACTTCACCTGGCTTGCTGGACCTCAGTTTCTTGTTTTTTGTTGTTTGCTTGCTCAAATGTGACCCCATGTTACCCCAGTGGGCCTCAAACTCCCTCACAGCCCAGGATCACCAAAGTGCTAGGTGCTAGGATCGTGGGCAGCTACACCCAGGCTCATGCCACGCCCAGGTCCTGTGGTGCTGGAAATCAAACTCTTGCACTTGCCTAGCGAGCTCACTGCCAACTGAGCTTCGCCCCCAGACTGGCGGGCCTCGGTCTCCTTCTGCAACAAAGTGGCCACAGCCCTCGCCCTGCCAAGGCAGCTGCAAACATGAACAAGTGAGGTCTCTTCTGGTCTAGCTTTGAGAGGGCATCAGACTGTTAGAGAACGAGGGGTGGCTCGGCCCTTGCTCAGACCCGGCCTCATGGTCGAGCAGGAGAAAGCGCGGTGCTTATACTGACCCTGTGCCCTGCCCCTGAGCTTGCAGGGGACACCGTGCACCAAGAAAACGCCCGCTGTACTCCCGGGGCCGGCACAGAGCAATCACGGGTGTTCGCCACCTCTGCAGCACCCATGCAGGAACGCAGAATGGAGAGGAACCGCTCCCCCGAGCACGCTCGAACGTGCGTGCCTGTCCTCGCTCGCCCCCCAGGGGCAGGGATACGACGCATCCTGCTAGCAGTGCTCAAAGGCCACGTGACTGCTGGAGTCCGCGTGCCCACGTGGTCAGCTCAGCCTTCCGTCCCGCGCACTCATGAAGAAGCTCCGTGAGATCATTATTTGTGTCAACCTTCGCCTGCCAGTGGTGCCCCCAGAGGCTCGGGCTCAGAGCCCCTGGGGCCCGAGATTTAGGAGCCCGTCAGGCACCCGGGCTTCCAATTTATGGCTCAGAGAAAAGAAACCCTATTAATCTACCATGTTTTATTCCACTGTAAATCCCCGCCACGTTTAACTCAGCTACAATCAAGGTTCCCCCTATCTGCCAACAGCAGCCCCATAATATAAGGCCTGCCAATTCGAGGGGAGGCAGGGGTCCTGCTCAGGATTCAGAGGCTGGTCCTTGCTCTGACTTTCTTTGGGAAGTGCTCCACCGTGCTCATGGGGGCGGGGCTGAGCAAGGGAGGCCTGGCCCGGGAAGTGTCTGGACGCGCTTCCTCCTTCCAGTGAGAAGCTAGCTGCCCTGCTCACCTGGGAACAGCCTCTGCCTCCCACAGGACCCAGAGAACAAATCACCAAGTCCATAGGGGGGGTGAAGGTGAGGTGGAGGCCACAGGGCCAAGCCTGAGAAAGAAGTAGGCATGCGCGTGTGTGCATGCATGTGCACATACATAAGCATGTGTGCGTGTATGCATGCGCATGTATGCATGTGTGTGCTTGAATGGCCATGCACATAGGTGAGTATATGTTGAGTGTGTACATGTGCATTGCATTTATATGCACATGTGTGTATATCTGTGTATGTGCGTGTGTACATGCACATGTGTACATGTGTGTGCTCCTGTGTGCGTGCTCCTTTATGTGTGCATGAATGTGCATACTTGTACCTGTGTGTGCGTGTGTATTTGTATCTGTGTGCGTGTATGTGTGTGCACACTTGTACCTGTGTGTGCGTGTATGTGTATGTTTGTGTGCATGTGTGTGTGCATGTGTGCATGTGTGTATATACTTGTGTGCATTGTGTATGTGTACTGGTACCTGTGTGTGCAGACTTGTACCCATGTGCCCACACTTGTACCTGCGTATGTGTGTGCACGTGTGTGTATACTTGTGTGTGCATGTGTGTTCATGTGTGTGCGTACTTGTACCTGTGTGTATATATGTGTGTTCATGTGTATGCACATACTTGTACCTGTGTGTGCATGTGTGTGTCTGTGTGTGCCTGTGTGTGCGTGTGTGTGTCTGTATGCATGCGTGTGCATGTGTGTGTCTAGTTTCTCCTTCTGTCTCACAGGCCTCCAGCATCCTTACCCCCACTGGCTGGTTGGAAGTAGTGCTTGTGTGTGGGCCATGCACACACACTACACTGCACACATATGTGCACCCTGCACAAACATGCAAATCATGAATGGATCAGGTTTAGTGACTTGAGGGGAGAGTCAGCAGGATGAGGGAGCTTACATTTGAATCAGGTCTCTGAGTAAAATCCTACACTGTTTCAAATCTAGCGATCGTTCTCCCCACATGAATGACAAGTCTCCCTCTCTACAGTCCTGGGAGGGGCTCAGGGACCCAGGGCGTCAAAGGAATTGTTGGCAAAGCACAGTGCCGAAAGAAGAGTCTCCGATTGCAGGGGAACAAAACTGACGTGATTTATCTCAACTGGTGAGAACTAGCACCGCGCTGGCAGTACCAGGATCTGCTTTACCGTCTCCCCGAGGCAGGCTTTAAACAGTCATAAAAGGCTGCATGTTTGTCTCTCCCTGCCAATCTGTAGATTAATCAGCTTCCAATCACTCTGACGCCTCTCCAGCAGTACAGAAGGCAAGGACCGAAGCTACTTCTTGGCTAGGAGAAGATGGGGATTTGGGACGCGTTTGTGTCTGTTCCTAAGCCAAGTATGCTTGTCCCACTCAGGCCCCCCGGGGAAGGAGTGGACCTGGCTCTGGGGGGCTTCAAAGGAAAAGATCACACCCTCTTGCGAGGCTGAACTCCATCCAACTGAGGGGAGTCACAGGGTAGGAGTGGGAGAGGAAAGGGCTGAAACTCCGGGGGCCAGAGCTGAGCTGCCTGAAGCAACGCTCAAAACCCTGAGGCCAAAAGCCACAGAATCTGGTTTTGGCGTTGCAGGTTCTCACACTCACCTCCAGGGGCAGGCGTGAGGAGCTGCCTTCATCAAGGACTTCACAGCGGCAACCGTGGAGGTCTGCGAGGTCGGCCTGATCATTTCTTGGGAACTACTCGAGGGCGTGCCCAGGACCCCGGGCCAGGATCCCCAGATCCTCCCACCTGGCCATGCCCAGCAGGATCCCCACATCCCACACATCGACCTGTCAGAGAAACCCCTGATCTTGCAGCTGCCAATGCTCACTCCTGTTCCCAGCCCCCGACAGCCCCCCGCAGCGCCCCTTTCCAGCCACGCCTGGTCCCCCGCAGCAACACGGCAAAGGGGCTTTCCCGACCCACCCCTACCCCGGGCCAGGCCTTGCTTCTCCACTCGCCTCCACTCCAGGCGCCTGCAGGACATGACACGGGCCATCATCATCCCTCTGTGGCCACGTGAGGCCACCCGCAAGGACATTGGACCCCGAAAGAAGAGAAACGAGGTGCACAGGAGCAGCGTTCTGGGGCAGTGCCCACAGGGTGGAACGAAGGCAGAAAGGAGGTGTGCCGCCCTCGTGACGTTGGAAGCCAGGTGTCTCCGCAGGAGGGGCGCCGCCAGCTTCCATGAGCCTCACGGCTAGGAGCGTCAGACTCCTGTCACTGTGGCTGTGCACAATGATCGACAGGGATCCTGAGGATGCGCATGTCTCCATGCAGTGGTTGGCTACAGCCAGCAGGTCAGCAGATGCAGGACACAACCCCAGACACACAGCTGTGAGGGTCTAGAGCTAGCAAAGCCGCGAGGCTGAGCCGGAACCATGGAAAACAGGCGTGAACGCCCACCTTATCCGAGGACAGTGCCGGTCAGCAGCTCGGGAATGGGGTCTCCAGTCCAGCCTGGCTCTGCCCATCCAGCCCCGAAGCCCAGGGCAGCTTGGGTCACCTCTGTTTACCTGGTTCCTTTTTCCAGGAGTCTGTGAGAGAAACAAGGTACCAGCAGGGCCTGCCTACCTGCTGAGATCTAGAATTTCCCCTTTGATCAATTGACATATGCTAGATGATAAGCACAAGGCCAGACCAATCCTAAGCACTCAGTGAAAGTCAGCTACTGTTATTAAAATTGGCTTAAAAATTGAATGCACAGAGGGAAACATCTACAAAAAGCTGTGATGGGAGAAAACTTGCTTGGCACTTAGACAAGGGACAAGGCAGATGCCCGACTTGTTGGGACTCTTTCCGAGTGGTGGCAAAGCACCCGTGGAGCCAACATGCACAACAACAAGAACTTCCGGGCAGCTGTATCTTTATGAAAGGACCCACTTCCTGCTAAGACAGGCAGAGAGGTTGCTCTGGAGTCATTCTGCACCCAGACATGACCCCCAAACTGCCCCTCTGGGCCCACCACAGCGACCACTCGTCCACATAGGCCCCACCACATAGACGTCCC
>JALPQD010000087.1:5112055-5336686 GCA_023101885.1 Typhlomys cinereus
TCACGTCTCACAAACACTTGAGAAGCCAGGAACAGGTTCTCCATCCAGAAACGACAAAATTACGTCATGCAGCACACGTCTTGGTTTCGTACAGTCCCTACCCCAAGTTTCTCTGAGGGTCAGAATTGCTGTGCTGCGTCGCGTGTTGGGGAGCACGACTGTGGTCGTCGGCAGACTCTTCCCTGCTCTGACCTCGGCTGTGCTGTTCTGCGTGCGCCTCGAGAGAGTCACCCGGGCTTTCTGGCCTCCTGGGACTAGGCGCGCCAGCCCTTGGTCATGCGTGTGCATGTTCTACAGACACGGAGTTCATCTTACGTCATGGACATGTGTTAGGTGCATCAAAGTGCAGAGTTAATTCCTAGGAAAGGTACTTGGGAAAGTGCAAGGGGGAGACGTTCAGCCCAGCTGCACCAGCTCCTGCCCCCACGTGAGCTGTTTCCCCAGGTGTAAAAAGGCAGCAGTGGATGTCGACGGCAGCCGGACTTCTCCCATGTGTGTGGCCGTCGTCCCTGTCTGTCAGCTCGGACTGGCTTTTTTTGAAACTCTTCATGGTGTGTGTTCGTATGTGTTTGCTTGTTTCGCTTACTGATTTATGAAGTGAGGGAGAGAAAGCGCGTGCGTGCTGCCGCTCCCGGGTGGAAGTCAGAGGACGACAGGCAGCTCTCTCCTTGCACCACGTGGGCTTCTGGCGAGTTGAACTCAGGTCTCCAGGTTGCGTGCAGGCACCAGCCCCCTTCGCCTTTCTCGATGACCTGAGGGCCGGCCCCGGGGACAAGCAGTTTGCTGCTTCTGTTTCTGCTGCGGTCGCAGCGGCCTCTGGTTGTAACTAGAAAACCCATGTGTGCCGACATACACGTGATCTCAGCACTTGGGAGGCACAGGCAGAAGGCCGCTCAGGTTTGAGGCCAGAACGGTCTATGTGGCAAGACCCTGTCTCAAAAGGGCAAACAAGCCAAAAGCTCTTAGTTTGTAGGAATCATCACCCACTGGGGACACCCTCTGCTCAGCCGTGAGTTCCGTTTCTGCCCGTTGCTCCCTGCCTAGCCCCCAAAGCAAGCCTCTCTAGGCCCGGCAGGTCCTGTCTGCTGAGCCTTACTGACTCCTTCCATTCTGTGAGCGAGGCCATGGCGAGGCTGGCGCCCCAGGGTTGAAAGAACAGCATGGGAAGTCAGAGGGCTCATGGCCGGCGCACAGTAGGACGCACATCTTGGCGTCTTTTGAACTCTGCTGGCGTGCAGTTCATGAGATGGGTGTCTGCATGTGGAGTGTGTTTGTCTGCACACATGTGGTCTGCAAGGACGTGTGTCTGCACACACGTGGCCTGCAGGGACGTGTGTCTGCGCACACGTGGCCAGCAGGAACATGTGTCTGTCTGTGCACACGTGGCCAGCAGGGACGTGTGTCTGCGCACACGTGGCCTGCAGGGACGTGTGTCTGTCTGCGCACACGTGGCCAGCAGGGACGTGTGTCTGTCTGCGCACACGTGGCCAGCAGGGACGTGTGTCTGTCTGCGCACACGTGGCCAGCAGGGACGTGTGTCTGTCTGCGCACACGTGGCCAGCAGGGACGTGTGTCTGTCTGCGCACACGTGGCCAGCAGCCTGCATCCTTCCCGCCCTGCTCCTGATCATCCTCCTCTCCGGCCCCAGGGTCACTGCTGGCTTCTAACCATTAGCTGCCCCCCACTGCAGCAGGAAGGATTGGCCTGGCCCTCGAGGCCCTTGGCTCCCCAGCGGGTCAGGACGGGAGTAGACTGGTCTGCCGCATGCTCTGGGGTCACCTCCTGAGAGGACCATGGGGAGGCTGGGGTGGCTCTGCGGGGCCACATGCTGCCAGAAAGAACAGGTGTGCCCTGACCTGTCCATCTTTGGTTTCAGACCATCTCGGGGCTCGAGGAGCGAGCCCACATCCTGTACATGTCCCTAGAGAAGCTCAAGGTCATCGACGACCCGGAAGTGTATCTGCGGAGGTCGGTGCTGATCAACAACCTGATGAAGCGGATCCACGGGGAGATCCTGGCCCAGAGCAGCTGGTGCCCCCCGGCCTGCTCCTTCGGTGGGGCAGCCGCCCAGGACTGGTTCATGTCCCAGGACTGTCCCTACCGGAAACGGCCGCGCCTGGCCAAGGAGGAGTGTGCCAAGCTCCACACCTGCTGCTTCTACCAAGAGTGCGGCGGCCACTACCTGAACCTGCCCCTTCCGGTCAGTGCCAGCGTGGGCGGCGTGCCGGACAGCGTGGCTGCTTCCTCCTCCTTCTCTTCCTCCTCCTCTTCTTCCTCCCCCTCCCCCTCCCCCCCTCAGCCAGCGCCCAGTTGTTCCCACCAGGTGGATTTTGAAGTGGGCAGCGAGGCCGCGTACAAGAGCCACGGCCAAATACCCGCCAGTGAAATCTTCGTCACCAACATCAGGGCGCTTGGCATGCAGGAGAAGGGCAGATTCAGTGATGAGAAGGCAAGTCATGAACCCACCCAAGACGGCGACCCCCTCAGCCCTGAGTCTGCGGGACACGACCTCGATTTTGAGTGCAAAGACCAGTTCTATGATTACTTTGAGACCGGCTATAACGAGAAAAGCCACACGAGTGAATCCTGGAAGAAGTCTTTGAGGAAAAAAGACCTCCCAAGTGGCAGGCTGTGCTGTGGCAAAGGAAGGAAACTGTGACCCCCAAACCCCCGCACCCCTCCCCGCCGACGACACGTTGAGGCGCGCACAGCATGGTCAATTAGCGCTCATAAATTTTATTTTGAATGGATTTTATAGTTTTGTACAACGGATAAAATTATGCCGTGAACACGCCGTGTCGTTTCCGTCCCTGGGGAACACATTGTGTGCAACATCTGCCTGGTGGGCTCAGCCAGCGACTCACGGTGGGTGACCGTGCAAGAGGAGGGCCCGCCTCGTGCCCAAGCTTATGTATCTTAGTTTTCTTACGAAACAAAAGGAGCAGGTCGTCGATGGGGGCGGCCGGCCTTGCAGGTTCCTGCGCACTCTGCAAAGCCCACCACTAGCCAGAAGTTCGACGTTGCCAATCAGTTTCCCTGTCTTTGGTAAGCAAGCGAATCCAGCCCGCGGAGGCGCTCTGCTACTTCCCGGGATGCAGCGTTTTCCTGAGTGACAAGACGGGCCGCGGAAGCCGAGGAAGGGGCTCCCATGTGGAGTGCGTGCATCGGAAGGAAGCACAGCCCACCCGTCCAACGCGCTCATCTGCAGTCCCTGGAGACTGGTCCCCTCTGGTGGGTGACGAGGCTACGGGGAGGTGGCATACAGGGCGATTTTTGGTGCCTTAACTTAACCTTAATTTTTGCCAGTGTGAATTGAGGATACGTGAGTGTTACATCAGGGATTTAGCACACGGGAAAAACACAGGGTGGATCCGTATGGTTTGAAACTTGACTTTGACCTGTTGTGTTCACCTTTTGATTAACCATCTCTCTCCTTCCTTTGTTTTCCACGCCCAGTGGCTTTGGGTTGGACGGTTCGGGACGTGCCCAGGAGCGGGCACAGGCCGTGGTGGAAGCTCGGGCACTGCCCTGTTGCTGGCTCTGGGCTTGGGGGTTCCAGTGACGTTCACGAGCCCGTGGCATGCGTTCTACCTGTTTTACACCATCTCCCTTGTTTAGATTATAAAAGCATGTGGGTTTTATATACGACTTTTGCTATTGATTGAGAAGCACAATGTTAAAATGTGGTGGTCAATACGGTTTCTCTTAAAGAATGTAAAGATTTTAGGTTTCAGAACGTGATTTTGGAGAAATGGGCTTGGTCTGTGGCCATTCCCATGTCTTGAGCTTGTCCGTTTGTGAGTGTCTTCAGGGGTGGTCTCGGTCACCCCATCCTGTTCACTCGAATGCTCACGGCCCGTCGCCGGTGAACTGGTCGACTTGGGCCTTTTAAACAATTCGCAGGAACCAAATGCCAAATGGAGAAAATAGATGAGTTCTCCCAGTTTCTCCAAGATGAAGCATTTTTAATTTTTGCAATTAATATTAAATACAGGTCTCATTCATACAGTGTATGAGTCAGATCGTCGGGGCAGCTGCCCACAAGGACCGACTTTTAAAACATGTTCTTGTGTTACGACTGAATAGTCTAGTAGTATTCTGTCCTTTATTTTCAATATTCGATGAACATTTGATGTTGAAGATTTAGATGCTAGATGCTTGTACATGAATGTGTTGTATAAAAAAGTGAAGTTTTCTTGATATATATTTATTAAAATGATCAAAATTCCTTCAGTTTTTTAATTTCATTTTAATGGCGATTTCTTTCTCATTGTTTTCCTGCCATTAAAAAAAAACAAACTCAGAATGTCTAGAAACTAGCGAACGGTTACCACGCAGGTATGTTCAAAATAAAAGAGACCGTTAAGGATGAACTAGGTTTGTAGTTTTCAGATTGTGTAAATTTAGGGGAGAAAGTGCGTACCCCTAAACCACGGTAGTGCTCCACAGGAGGGTGGGATCCTGGTCACCATCCTTGCGTGGCGCCACGTGGACAGCGGTCACGGCTGCCGTGAGGAGGGGGTGCTGAAGGCTGACACCGGCGCAGAGACGTCAGCCCAGGCGTCTAATGTGGGCAGGATTCAGCGTCGTTAGAGGCTCAGCACTGCCTCGGGCCTGGTATTGGGGTTTTGAGACAGTGCGGCTGTCTCAGTCTGACCTCCGGCTCCCTCTGCCCCGGTGCCAGTTCACAGTGTATCAGGACGCCCTCCCTCGCTCGGGAGGAGCCCCGGCCACATCAGAGTCGTGCAGGCTGTGGAAGGAGGTCTCTTTGGAAACAGTGCGTGGGCCGAGAGCCGGCTCGGCTGCTCCGCAAGCTGAGGACTGGTGTTCGAGCCCCAGAATGGACATGAAAACCCCAGGCGTGGCCGCACATGCTCGTCGTCCCACCCTGCAGAGACCAGGGGGGGCCACTAGCCAGCTAGCCGGGCACGACGGGTGAACTCCAGGCCCGTGAAAAGCCCCGTTTCATAAAGCACAATGTTTAGCTGAAGGAACAACACTGAGTCTGACCTGTGGCCTTGAAGTGCGTGACATGTGTGCACACACGCGTACACACACACATACACACGCATACACACACGCACGCACACACACGCATACACGCGCGCACACACATACACACGCGCACACACACGCATACACACACGCATACGCACGCACACGCGCACACACACGCATACACACACGCACACACACACACACGCACACGCGCGCACACGCGCGCACACACGCATGGGATGTGGAGGAGCAGATGCTGGCGGAACAGGCACAAACCCTGGGTTTGAACAAACACCTGTAACCCCAATTCAGGAGGCAGAAGCAGGTGGAGCAAAGTCAAGGTCGTTATCAGGTGTAGCAGCTCTGAGGTCAACCTGGGTGCCTGACACACTGACCCTCACTGCCCACCTGACTGCAGTGCCCCCCTGACCGCAGTGCCCACCTGACCGCAGTGCCCCCTGACCTCAGTGCCCACCTGACCGCAGTGCCCACCTGACCGCAGTGCCCACCTGACCGCAGTGCCCACCTGACCTCAGTGCCCACCTGACCGCAGTGCCCAACTGATCACAGTGCCCACCTGACCACAGTGCCCACCTGACCTCAGTGCCCAACTGATCGCAGTGCCCACCTGACCTCAGTGCCCACCTTAGGGCTTCCAGCGACCTGCTCTTCACCACTCACCTGGTTTTGCCAAGGTAGGTGGTTGCAGAAGACGGGCAGATACCATGTGTCACCTCTAAAGACCTGAATGTTCCACAGTCACCGTTAAAGGATCCTCTGGGTCGCATGAGCACGGAGCACGTAGCACGTGTGTGATAACCGCAGGAACTGAGCTAGGAACACGCGTGTGACAACTGCAGGAACTGAGCTAGGAACACACGTGTGATAACCGCAGGAACTGAGCTAGGCATCTTTGGTGTGGTTGTGTGTGAGTGTGTGTGAGTGTGTGTGTGTGTGTGTGTGTGTATCAAAGGCACTGTGTGTGCCTGTGGAGGCCAAGGATGACGGAATCATCCTGGATTGCTTCTACCTTCTTGCTTTGCTCTGGGATTTCCCAGGCTCCGCCCACCAGGACCTGAAGTGCAGGCCCCGTGGTTTCCGCCTGGCATTTCTACATGGGTCCTGGATCCCAACCCAGGACCTTCCTCTGCAAGGCAGTCTTAACCCTGAGCATCTCTCCAGCCCCTCTGGGCCTTTGTGAGGCAGTTTTCAGCCATCTCTGCAGCCTCCACGTTTCGCTTTGAGACGGGGACTCTCTCAGACCTGGAGCTACCCACTTGCCTCGACCCGCCTGACAGGGGACACGCAGCACTGCACGCAGCACCGCATGCAGCACCGTACATGCAGCACTGCACGCAGCACTGCACACAGCACCGCACACAGCACTGCACGCAGCACATGCGTTCAGGTCTGGTGCTGGCACCGCAAGCCTGCGCCTGCATGGGCCACTTTCCCATGCCTACTGCTGTGTGTTGATCCTATGGGTTAAAGCAAATGCATGAACGATCTTTTAAGTTGTTACAAGATGCGGTTGTTGCTCTCCTAAAATCACTCCTGTAAGCAAGGCGTATTCTCTGCACATCGCTAAAACATTCTTTGTTATCTGCTGCACCTCCAGGACCTGGGTGGGACCGTTCCTAGTTCCGGTGGCCTCCAGCCTCAGGTGCACGCCTGTATTTTAGCTGGGAGGAGCCACTTGGGAAAGCTCTTGCAAAGATGTAAGTTATGAGCGCTTGATCTTGCATCCTGCCATGAAGTGCATCAGCTAGTGAGTTTAATAAAACATGCTGTTTAAAATAGCTGTAATTTCCTGTTTCTCCACTTCCCTCCAGTGTCTGCGGCAGGCTGAAGAGCGATGACTAAACCAAACGGCTCTCACAAGCGGCCTAGTGCTGTCTGCAAAGCAGAGTGGCCACTGCCCTGGGGCCGGGCTCTCGTCCTCTCTGCTTCGTGGCTGCAGTTTGTTTTCATTTTTTCCTCTCTGTGCCGATCTAGCTGGTTAATGTTGAAAACTGGAAAGTACTTATTCATGGCATGAAACACCAGGCAGATGTGGGGGGGTGGGGGGAGGGTCCACCTATAATTCCAGCCTGGGAAGGCAGAGCCTGGTCATGTCCAGAGCAAGCTGAGTAGGCCAATGAGCACTACAGGCAATTGGACACCCAGCCTCATAAGAATAGGGTGGAAGAGCAGTCACGGATGACTCTTTACATCAACCTTGGGCCTTCACAAATGCACACGCACGCACGCACATACCCACAAATGGGAGTAAAGCTGGCAACACCCTGAGTGCAGGTGGGGCGGGGATGGAGCACAGCGGGCAGAAAGGAAGGAGAAAGATGCTTCAGGGATACCCCAGAGCGAAGCTCCCTTCTCTTGTTTTCCTCTCACTTCACATGTGTGCTTTGCATGTGGATAGGTATGTGTGGGGGAGTATGGAAACCTGAGGTTGACAGACACATACCTGGGTGGAATCTATAAGGAATTCATTTCCAACTCATGGATCAAAGGTTTGACGCATTCTAACATGCGCTCGCTTTCTTAGAGTCCATAGGGTCGATTTCTGGTCACATGATCTCTCCCTCTCCCTCTTTCTCCCCTCTTCCTCCCTCTTTCTCCCTCTCTCTTTCTCTCCCTCCCCCCGTTTTATGCAGCCCAAGCTGGCCTCAAGCTCGCTCTGTAGCTGAGGATGGCCTTAAACTTCTGGCTTCATCTCTACCTCCCTACCGGGGATTAATTACCAGTGTGCATGCAGTAAGAGCACTGGTTTTCATGCCGCGCCTGGGACTGAAGCAGGGCCTCGTGCTAGGCAAGCTCTACGCCAAGCCCCCTGCCAAGCCCCCCACCCGCCTGCGACTGCCTTTGTGAATGGCAACCAATGAGAGGTGCGAGCACCTGGTCAGGGGAGGGAGGGCAGACCCTCTCCTAGCGCTGGAACCCCCAACACTCCTCAGCTCTCTGCCCACCCGCTAGTGGCTCTTTTCTAACTAATGTCACTACCGAGGGTGGCTGAACTACCAGGGATCTTCTGAAGATTTTCATTTTATTCGCTTCATATGGTCCTCACCCCCCCTCCCCAATCCCACAGAGCTCCAGTGAATAAACTGCGCCGGATCTTTAAAAAAGAATAAATCTGGATTTTTCTGTCGTGAAGGCTGCTGTCCGCACAGGCTGCTGCCCTGTCACTTACATTCCTACAGCACCCCCTCCCTGCTCCTCACCCCTGCTGTGTGCCCCCCCCACCCCAGGTCATTAGCTCCACACACCCGCAGCCAGTCAGGCACTAAGCTTCCCCTCCTGGCACAAGATGGTCCTCGCCTTCAAGCGCCGTGCCGCCTCCGCTCCGGGTTTATGCGTAATAAAATAGCCGCCGGTCCCTGTGCGTTTTCACGAAGACGGTCGGTCCTTGCAGCTGTGACTATAACTGTTGTTTCAAGGCAGCTAAGATTACGGTCCCACAACCCAATCAGTGTCACGTGGTGGTCCCAGCGTCTCCCCTGCGTGAGTTTTAATTTGGGGATCCCCGGAGGCCGCGCTGCACATCTGTAGCAGGCCTGCTCCTCCTCGCCGCGTGTTTGCTGGAGCTTTACATCGGGATTGGCTGTGTGGTCTGCAAGCGGCCGTCTTCCTTTCATGCCCGGGCGCTGCGGCCGCCAGGAGGCTTCCAGAAGGCCTGGCACCTGGAGGGCGGGCAGCCAGGGCTCCTGGAATGAATCAGCCACGGGCCCCGGGGGGCGCCGGCGTGGGGAGGACCACTCGCCCCGCAGCTCCGCGTCGCCCGGCGCCGCCCCCGCCCGCGCGAGGTGCCGCCCCGCCCCCGCTGGCGGCTGGCAAGGGCGCGGGGCGCTCGCGGGGCCGGCAGCTGGCACGGGCTGGAGCGGGAATTAACATAACAAAGGGCCGGAGCGAGCGCCCGGGGGTCCGGGGAGCGCGGGGCGCGGACGGCGTGGGCGGGTGCACGTGGGGGTGTGGACCCCGCGCGTGCATGGAGCCGCGTGCAGACCGGGGGCGCGGCCTGCGCCTCACCTGAAAACGCGGGCGCGCCCCCGCCCCGCGCCCCCCGCCCCGCGGGGCCTTTGTTCAGCCCTTTCCGGGTGCTCCAGCCGCCCGCCCCTCGGCACCCGCATTGGGGAGCTCCCCGGCGATGAACCCTCGGAGCTGCACTTGGCCATCCTGGCTGGGCTCCGGCCTCCTGCCCCGCAGCTTCGCCTCGGTCACTGCGCGGGCCTCGCCGCAGCGGGTGCGCAGAGCGCTATCGGGGGGGTTTCCACAGTAAAATCAAGCAAAACCTCCAAACTGCTGGACCTCGAGCTGCCCAGCTTCCTCGGAAGGTCTCGGGGTGACCTTCCCCGCCTGACGCCGCAGACCCCACGCGCCTTCGGCGCTTCGCTCCGGGGAAGGGCGCTGCCTCCTCCTGGACGGCTCCGGAGGCCCTGGCCGGCTTCCACCTGCCCCGGCGCCTCGCCACACCCAGGGCTGGGTGCAGCGAAGTCCCGCAGCTTCCAGAGGGGCCTGGCTCCGGTGACCACCCCGCGCCATCTCCCTTTCTCACAGCTTGGCCAGGAGGAAGTCATTCCGGGGGTCCACAGGTGTCCCAGGAGAGGGCTCCGCAGCTTAGGCAAAGCTGGGCGCTGTGGTCCCTGGACATGTTTTACCTGCAAACGCCATTGCTGGGGAAAGCGCCTCGGGAGGCCGCGCCCTGCGAAGGCCTCATCCCATCACTGCTGCGCCGGAAGTCGGGGCCGCAGGTGACCCCGTGGCCCCTCTGGGCTGGTGGCGGCGGCTGCTGTCAACCCCCAGCTCTCGCAGGTTGTAACCACTGTGTTCATTCTCAATAAATGGCTTCTTAATAATCGTTTTAATTAGCAAAAAGGCTGTCTTATTAAAGCTAATTAAAGGCAATTTGGGAACCTTATTTTCATACAATCATAAAATTAGAGCAACAAGAGGCTGGAGACATGGGGATGTCTCTGTGTGCACAGGGGCAAGGAGGAGCTGGCTAGAGCCCCAGCCCGAGCCAGACCTGAGGGTCGGTGTGCAGGAGATGAGCAGGAGCCCCCAGACCTGAGTGGAGCCTCGGATAAGGCCCGTCCAGCTTCAAGAAGGTCCTTAGCCGCTTACTCCAACTGGAGTGCCAAGCTGCTTTCTCCTCCGCTCTTCTTCCCCCTGCCCCCTCCTCCTCTTCCTCCCCCTCCTCCTGTTCCTCCTCCTCCTGGCCCTCCTCAGTGGGCCTCCTTGTAAGAAATGGGTTCTGGCAGGAACCCCCCACTCCGGAGGGCTCCACCAGGCCCTTTGGCAACCACAGTAATTCTTGTCCATCAGGGAAACTCAGCTGGACATATAGGCGGTAGGGCAGGGCAGGCCTGTGCCTGGCATAAGTGTCCTTTGGCCACTTAGTGACGAGTGGCCACGCGTGCTGGTGACGCTTGCCCAGCATTCTCAGGGCAAATCTGCCCCGACGGAGGGCAGCGCTGGTGGCAGCTACGGCCAGTGCTTGTGTTCAGTAGGGTTTCTGCCCTGAAGAAAAAGCCCACCAGTGAAAGGGGGGGTCTGAGCTGGACACAGTTTCAGTTTCTCAGGTTGAAGTGGCCAGAGGCTCTTCTCTCCACAGAAGCCAAGGAAGGAGCAACCCCGCCCCCCAGCATGGCCTACAGTGTCTCCCCACCATGGCATGGGCTGGGGTGGGCACCTCTGTCATGTGTGATCAAAGCCCTTCCCCATTACGCCCAGTGATTTCACTCTCAAGGAGATAGAGAAAATGGCTCAGCACCCCACGGACAGGACACCCTGATGCTCCTCAGAACATTTCATTCCTTCTAAAAAAATTGTCCCAAAATCCAGTTAACCAGCTGGAAGGCCGGCGTGGGCACGCCTCCTTGGGCTAATAAATAATAGAACATGCCCAGCTCCCAGACCCCCCAACAGTGCAGGGGCCTCTGACCCCTGCTCCCAGACCCCCCAACAGTGCAGGGGCCTCTGACCCCTGCTCCCAGACCCCCCCGCAGTGAGAAGACTCAGTCACCTGCCCTCCCCACCACCCATCATTCGCCCCTGTGCGAAGGGAACAGAGACTTGGAACAGGCTCAGCATCTCCGGCTTCATCCAGCCAAAGATCTGTCAGCCCCTCACTGCAGAGCTGACCACCCCCTGAGTGGGCTTTCTACTTTTGCCACTGGCCAGTCCTGCTTGACTGGATAGATTCTGACCCGCAGGCGTAATGTTTGACTTTCCAAAGTTCCCATAAAAAAAAAAATCAAAGAAGCAGGTGACCTTAAAGTTGATATGAATTTAATGCGTATTTCATTTAGCCCAAGACATGCAAAGTATTTTCACCTCAAATGTAACTGATGCACAAGTTATCAATGGGCTGAGTCTCGCATTGTTTCTGGTTTGCACTGCGTCTTGCACCATGTTTCAGTTCAGACAACACGGGAGGCCAGGGCTCAGCAGCACGTGTGACTGGTGTCCACCACATTGACACTCGCTGGGCTCTCACCCCCTCTCTCTTGCCCGTGCCCTGGTGCCTCGCACTTGCTTCTTGAGGCCACTCTGCCCGCCCTCACCTAGGAAGGCTCTAGAACTTATCCGTCCCGGGCTCCAGGCAGACAGGGCCCGAGGCTGGCGCAGCTCTGGACACATTCATGGGGGCCTGCTCGCCTGGGCAGAGCTGGACCGGGTGGGCAGAGGTGGCGCTGCAGCCAGCGGTGTGCCCAAGGGCAGTACCAGCCCCTGTTAGGGACAGACTGGAGCTTTTAATCCTGTTACTAGAGTGCGGGTGGGCAGCACTTCAAGTCTTGTTGGGAAAACACAGGCAGGAAGATGAGCTGCCTGGCACCGGAACCTTTGATCCAGCCTCGTGCCATGGGGCGGGCCAGGCCGTGACCGACAGCCTTTCCCTCACGGGCCACGGTGAGAGCGCTCAGGATGCCGAGCCTGTCTCTGCTCTCATGGGCAGCATCTCAGAGGAAGACGCTCACAGGTCTTATCCCACACGGACACATGTGATCTGAGAGACAGGCGTGCCCCGAGGAGGACCACGGCCTGGGAGGACCATGGCCTGGGGAGGACCATGGCCTGGGGAGGACCGCGGCCTGGGGAGGACGCGGCCTGGGGAGGACCATGGCCTGGGGAGGACCACCGTCTGGGAGGACCGCGGCCTGGGAGGACCACGGCCTGGGAGGACCACAGCCTGGGAGGATCGCAGGCCTGGGAGGATCCGCGGCCTGGGGAGGACCGCGGCCTGGGGAGGACCACAGCCTGAGGAGGAACGCGGCCTGGGGAGGACCGCGGCCTGGGAGGACAGCTGGCCTGGGGAGGACTGCAGCCTAAGGAAGACAATGGCCTAGGGAGGACCATGGCCTGGGAGGACCGCGGCCTGGGGAGGACCACGGACTGGCAGGACTGTTACCTGGGGAGGACCGTGGCGTCTGACGTCCCTCCTTGCTGCAGGGCAGACATGTGTCCTGAGGTCACAGGAGAGAGACTGGGGCCCTGCCGAGGGGTGGACCTTAGAAGGGACAGAGAGAGGGGCTTTCAGCAGCTTGGATGATGGCCAGAAGACCTGAACACAAGACCACAGTTATTTGAGTCATGGATCCCAGCACGAGACTTGATGAAGGCATTAAAAAAAAAACTTAAGTTTGAATCTTCTAATTGAATAAATGGGCTTTAATATTGAGAGCGCACAGGAAAGACCATGCATGGCCAAGGAGACAGAGAACGCAATTCTGAACGGAGGTGGTGAAACCCCAGAGGTCGGCATCTGTAGCTTAGCACTAAAATGTTTGCCCAGTAGAAGAGAGGCCTGGAGTTCAATTCCCGGCACGGCAAAGTAACAACGACGACAATAACAGCAGCAGTTCTACAAACCATCGAAAAAGAAAAGAGACTGATTTGGAGGTGAGGAGATGGCTTAGCAGCTGAAGCAAAAGCAGAAAGACTTGTGTTCGAATCCCTGAATTCCACACAAAAAAGCCAAGCAGGTATGGTATCCTGCTTGAGACTCCAGCCTTGAAGACGGGGTCTGGGGTCCCCAAACGAGCTGGCTAGAGAGCAGTCGTGTCACCGGGCTCTAGGTTAGGTCACAGGCCAGGTCCCAAGGGATGACGAGGCGTGAGAAGACGTTTAGCAGGTCAGGTGCCCGATCGCAAGCCTGGTGATCGGGGTTCGGGCCTCGACAGACCACAGGGTGGACGAAGGTTGTCCTCTGGCTCCGCCTGCGTGCGTGGCATGCGTGTATCCTTCCTTCTCTCTTTTAAGTAACCATGAATAATAACGTAAGTAAATAAAAGTGCATAAACAAATATGCTGGAATAGCTTCGAGGACGGGCCCCGACATCAACCTTGGGCCTCCACATGCACACGCACACGCATGGGCTCACATACACATTCAAACATGCACGCTACACACATGTATGTCCCCCACCCGTAACTGCACCTGGAAAGGGAAGTAAAGTAGAATGGTGCTGACTCGGCACACCTCTTCCCACTGGTGACAAAACAGAAGCCCCGTGACAGCAGCTGCAGAGACGGGCGACTCGGCGTCTGCACGGCCCTTCTTGCGACACCACAGTCCCGAGAGGACGCAGGTGGCACAGCCGCTCGCAGCTGCAGGAGCCTCAGCAGGGGGTGGGGGCGCCAGCCAGGTGCCACTCTTAGCTCATCCTCGGCACACCGTGCCCAGACGGACGTGTCGTACCAACAACACACGATGTCCCGACTTCCCTGCTTCGAGGACCAGGCACAGGTCAGGACAGGGGTGCGAGGGCGAGAGCAGGGAGGGTGGGCAGAGAGGGTGAGCGGTGGTCAGCCAGGTCTTCTGGACAGCTTACGTTCTCCTCTCACCCCAAGTCTCCTCAGACTCTGCACCTCCCCATCTGAACAGACCAGGGTCCTTCTTCTCCCGACCTGCAGACGTGGAGATCTGGAGACGCCCATCTGAGTCAGGTGTGCAGGAATCCTTGGCTTGTTGAGGAGCAAAAACAGGCCTCTGGGCAGATCTGATGCCACAGACGGAGGCTGCGGTGGCCACAGGGCCGGCGTGACCCGTGCCAGCAAGAAGGACGTCGCCTGTGTCTCTGGTCACTGCTGTTTGCCAGAAGGGCGCACAGCAGAGGAGCCGTGTGCTGCTGCAGCAGCGTCTGCAAGCCACGGGCCGTTTCACTGTTCCTGGAGCGGGACTGACCGCACATCTGGGGGGAAGATTTGCGCAACTGCAGACATTTATGCATGAGAGCACTCCTTGAGGCGCGGGGGGACACAATTCCAGGAGTTACTGAGGTGGGAGGCCTTTATTTCATTTGAATACATCTTAAGCTATTTGTGTGAGTTCAGTGCTTCAGCGTATCTCTGTTTTTGGATAGCTTTGAACCCCCCCCCCCACAGGCACTGTGTCAACCTGACACTCCTGGCATTAACTAAGATCAGCTGAGACCACACCTTGCAAGATCAACTGAGACCACCTGAAGAGATTATTTGGATAATTCAAAGATCAGCCCTAGATTTGTTCAGAACTTCCCAATAGTGGACCAGGTAACAGGAACCGCAAAAACAGAAGATGAGAAAGAAGAGAGACTCCAGGAATCTGCCTTCCCACTAGCCTCTCGGATGGATGTGACGCAGCCTGTCTCCAGCCAGCCGTGCCGTTTCCACCGTGAGAGTCTGTTTCCCCTCTGGAACTGTAAGTTAAATAAATCTCCTTTTCTCCCTTAAGCTGCTTTGGGTGGTCGTTCACAGCAACAGTTAAGAATAACAAGCACACACACTCATGCACCCACACGTATGCACACACACTCATGTACACACATTCACACGCACTCATATGCACACACACTCATGTGCACACACACTCATATGCACACACACTCATGTACACACACTCATGTGCACACACATGCACACACTCATATGCACACACACTCATGTGCACACACATGCACACACTCATATGCACACACTCATGTACACACACTCATATGCACACACACTCATGTACACACACACTCATATGCACACACACTCATGTACACACACTCATATGCATACACTCATATGCACACACACTCATGTACACACATTCGTGTGCACACACACTCATATGCACACACTCATATGCACACACTCATATGCACACACTCATGTACACACACACTCATATGCACACACACTCATGTACACACACACTCATATGCACACACACTCATATGCACACACACTCATATGCACACACTCATGTGCACACACACTCATGTGCACACACACTCATATGCACACACTCATATGCACACACTCATGTACACACACACTCATATGCACACACTCATGTACACACACACTCATATGCACACACTCATATGCACACACACTCATGTACACACACACTCATATGCACACACACTCATGTACACACACACTCATATGCACACACTCATATGCACACACTCATATGCACACACACTCATATGCACACACACTCATGCGCATACACATGCACACACTCATGCGCACACACACTCATATGCACACACTCATATGCACACACACTCATGCGCATACACATGCACACACTCATGCGCACACACACTCATATGCACACACTCATATGCACACACACTCATGCGCATACACATGCACACACTCATGCGCACACACACTCATGCGCACACTTGTGCACACACACTCCACACACATGCACATATTCTCTCTCATACACACACTCACTCATGCACATACACATTCATTTGCACGCATACACACATGTACTTTCAAGGATGCTCATACTACATGCACACGTGTGTTTGTGCTTCCTTATCAGGCTGGGCCCGCAAGCCTACAACAGGCCCATCCGAGGTGAACCGAAAATCTTTGCTTGACGGCAAACCTTCCGAAGCCACAGCTGGGCACCAATGTGGCCCCCTCAAGATCCCAGAAGGGAGGAGAAGGCGACTCAATGTCTAGTCTCTCTGGAGCAGGCCCTGTGTGTGCCCATGGGCCTGGCACAGAGATCAATGTGGCACCTTTCCTGCCCATTGTCCCTGTTTAGAAGACGTGGAGCTGAGCTCTCTAGGGATCCGGCTCCTGGCCCCAACACAGACTTGCCAACAAGTCCCAGAGTTGTCCTGCTGTCCCCAGCTGCGTCCTGTCTTCTCTGGACTCACGTCCTTAACTTAACAGTTTTGGGAGTCTGACAGCGGCTCCACCTTCTGCATTCCTGCCTCTTCCCTCAGACTGGGGCTTCCTGGCCAGGAGCTGTCTGCTAGGGGTCCTGGCCTTGTCGCTCCCCAAGGATACCATCCTGCCCCCCATCAGATGAGAGCCTTGGAAACCCCCATGCCCAGCACATCTCCGTCTCCAGGGCAGGGGTGGGTGCGAGGCGTGCTCTAATTGGCCCCATTTGGACTGGGGAGCAGGGGGGCGTCCCTGCCCCTCCCCCTCGGAACAGCTCTGCCGCTCCCAGCCGCCCGCCTGCCCAGGCCTGGGGCTGCGGAGCCTTCTGCTTAATGAAGCGCGTGGTCTCCATCTGTGGCCTCCTGTGGCCTCCTGGCAGCTCCACCAGCCTGGGGCCTCGCTTTGGGGAGCGCACTCCCTCCTCCCAGCCCTCACGGGGATCCACTTTCCCATGGCCAGTCTCACCCCACCCATACTGGGCTAATGAGTTCCAGACCCCACACCAGAACTGCTTCAGTGGGGCTGACCTGGTTCCTTAGAACTGCGGCTTCCCAAAATGGAGGCTCTGGTCTGTGCAGACAGGCTCTGGCTGGCTCCGGCCGCTTGGACTTTGACACTCCTCCGTCCGGGACTTTCTTCTCTTCTTCCCTCCCTCCCTCTCCTTTTTCCAACATCTGTATCCAGAGAGGAAGAAAACCCCTGTTTGGACTGGCCTCCTTCCACCGTCATTTTTTCCCCTTTCTTTCAAACGTCTTGTCTAAAACGGAGTCAGTTACATAAACATTCCACGTCTTTCCATAAATTGTCCGCAGTTTCTGAACAATAGAGTCACTGTGTAAGGAGCGGGGAGCCCACAGCCACACCCCACAAGTGCACGTCCTCCGGCCAAACAGAACCAGATTCATTCTTTGAAAGAACCTGAGAGGAAATCCAGGCTCTTCGGGCGAGACCTCCGCTGTTGTGCTTGGAGCGCGTCCCTCCCAGGCCCTCCTCCTGCCTCCGCCTGCTGCCAGCTCCAGCCGCCTCGTCTGAACTGGTGCCCAGTCTCTGCTGCTGCCCAACTGCCTGCAGGGTGGGTCACTGTGTCTCCCCGGAGGGCAGGGCGTGAGTGCAGATGACGGTGCTGGGGTGTGCGTGTGTATGTACACATATGTGCACACGTGTGGTATATGTATGTGTGCATATGTGTGAGCATCTGTGTATCTCAGTGTGTGCATGTGTGTGTACTGTGCCTGCCTATGTAGGTCTCTGTGTGTATGTGCATGTGAATGTGTGTGTGCATGTGTGCATATGTATGTATTCATGTGTATGCGTATATGTTGTAACTGTGTGTATGTATGTGGATCCGTGTGTGTATGTTGTGCCTGTGTGTACATGTGTGTGTTTATGTCAATATGTGTGTATGTATATGTATGTGTGTTGTCGTGCCTGCGTGTGTGTGTATTGTGCTTGTGCACGTGTGTGTGGTATAAGTGTGTATGAGTATGCATTGTGTTTGTATTGTGTTTATGTGTGGGTATGCATGTATGTGTGCCCGTGTTTGCATTAATGTGTATGTATCTGTGTCTTTTGGCAAGATTCTTGGAGGCACGCCCTCAAGATTCTGTTGCCTTTTTCTTTAAATAGAAGCAATTAGACCTCACTAATCCAGACCAGTTGGAGAAAGTCCAGAGGGGAAGAAAAGTCTATCCGAACACAGTAAAACTGAGCCCGTCTTCTTTCTCAGCAGCCACAGTCTGCTGGACGGGCACCAGGGCAGAAGCCACCGTGAATGGCCAAGCAAGGGCGTCTCATTACTTGTTTGTTTGTTTTGAGAACAGCCGTCTTCCGCAGCCTTGCACTCCCAGGGGTGCTAGGAATCACCTTGATGCTCCTGCCTCCGCCTCCCAGGTGCGGAGGTGGCAGGTGAGACCCCCTTTGCCCAGCTCTGAAAACGCTTTCCTTACCAGACTAGGCCTCGAAATCTCATCAGCTTCGCCAGTTGTCTTACTCAGATGGTATTAAGGACACGTACTTGTTCTCCAATGCCAGTGGCAGTTCTGAGCACACAGTGATTGTGAAAGGACGGTTGTGTTGAAAGCTGAATGGGCGGGTGGATGGATGAATGGGTACATGGGTGGGTGGATGGATGGGTACATGGGTGGGTAGTGGATAGATGGTGTCATAGATAGATACAGGAGTCAACCTGATGGTAGAGGGTTTGAGCTCTGGGCACATTTGTGGAGAATTAGTGGTTGAGTTAAGCCCAGAGCAAACCTGCAGGAGATTGTTTAGTGCATGGGGAAGGCCCAGCCTGTGGTGGGCGGGACTACTCGCGAGACAGGTAAATAAAATGGAGGTGACTGAGAAGAGGCATCCTTGTGTACACTTGGCCAGACATGCTGGTCTGGTAAATAAGAATCGTCCTCTCAGCTGCTACACGGATATTGTGTGGCCAGTTCCCTTGGCCCTGTGGTGATGGTGTGGGGTCTCCTGCCAAGCTGGACTAAGAACTATAACGGGACAATCGTAAGAGAAGAAACCCCTTGTTCCTTAGGTAGTTTTGTCATGATTTTACCAGCAACATACAGGCCGATTGCAAAAGAATTTGGTTCCAGAGCAGTGAGGTGTTGCTGGTAAAGCTGGTTTTGTGGCTTGTGTGACTTTTGAATGGTTTTGTTGGATGAAGTTTGAAATATTTGAAGATTTTGGGCTGTGGACGATAAATACTGTTCTGCAGAGCTTAATGGCCTATTTGGAGAACAAAGGTGCTGAGAGAATTGTGGATTGTTTGGGTCCAGTTTGTGACGAAGGGAACACGGACTTTGGTGAAGTTGAACTTGAAGACAATGGACTGGTTCGTTGATAGAGGAGAGTTGTGTTGGCAGCTGCGAGACTTTGGATGAGAGAAGGGCAGACAGGAGAGCGGCCGCTGCTATTGGAGATATTAGTACCGTTGAAGACGTGAAGATGGTAGAGATGCCAGAGCCAATGTGGGACATCTGCCAAGAAGAGCTGTGTGCATGGATGTGTGAATGGAGATTCAGCCTGGTCCAGAGAACAGATGTTTGTGCAGCTTCGAGCTGTGAAGAGAAACTGGGATTGTGCAGAATCTTGAGCCACCGTGAGTATGAGCTGAGCAGCAGTAGTAAGACATTGAACTGTGGTATTTGTCTGGTTGGACTTTAGTCTTAACTTGATATTTTCTTATTGTATCATAATACTTCCATTTTAATGTTTTATCTGTGCTAAAGTATTTAACTTAATCTGATTTGACAGGATCTTATGGGTTATGAGATTTCTGACTTTTAAATGTGTTTACATTATAAGATAAATTTATCACTTGTAGGGACATATGTGTGGGGGGGGTTGCACACACAGGTGTGCATGTTCTTGGTATGTTCTTAACAAACCAAGTTGACAAAGGATCGATAGTTAGCTACAGGTGTCAAACTCGATGGCTGAGGGCTCAAGCTCAGGCACATTTGTAGAGAATTAGTAGTTAAGCCCAGAGCAAACCTGCAGGAGATTGTTTAGTGGATGGGGAAGGCCCAGCCCAAAGTAGGTAGAGCTAGTCCCAGGCAGGTAAGTAAAATGGAGGGAGCTGTTAGAAAAAGAGGCATCCTTGTGTACACTTGGTCAGACATGCTGGTCTGGCCAGAAAGCGTCGTCCTTCTCTTGCCCGCCATGTGGATGCAGTATTGTCCAGTTCCCCAGCCCTGATATTTCCTGCCATGCTGGATAAGGAACTGTAATCAGATATCATGAGAGAGAATAAAGCCCTTGTTCCCTTAAGACATTTGATGGTGATTTATCAGCAACCATGCAGGCGAACTGCTACAGATAGATAGATGGATGGGTGGGTAGTTAGATATATGCTTGGTTGAGTGGGTGGGTGGGTGAATGAATGGATGAGTGGGTGGGTGGGTGATGGATGGTGAATGGATGGGTGGATGGAACTAGTGAGGCAGGAACGGAAGGATGGACAACCTGAAAAGTTTTCCGTTGCCTCATCTCGATAAGCGTCGGCTCTGACACGGTCCCCTCACGGTAAAGCCTTGGTTTCCACCTGGATGCTGCTGAAAGGTGAAGGAAGATTTAAGAGGGAGATACGGTGGGAGATCTTTCAGACAATGGTGGGGGCTATTCCTCGAAGGGGCTGTGGGGCAGCAAATGTACTGCTCTCTGTGCCTTCCTCTTGCTTAATTATTTATTGTATGTGGTATATATGTTTGCACATGTGTGGGGGTGTACACAGGTGCGCATGCATATGGTATATGTGTTTGCACAGGTGTGCGTGGGGTGCACACAGGTGTACGTGGAATCAACCTCTCTGCACCTCATTTTTGACAGAAGCTGCAGCTCACCGCTTCGGCCGTGCTAGTCCTACTCCACGTCCTGAGCAGTAGGATTTCAGGAACAGGACGCTCATGCTCAGCTTCACTATTGCTACTGACTTTGTGCTGACTGAACCGGCAACCTGTGGTGTGCTAGGCAGTTGCCCTGACCTGAGACCCTGCCCCTAGCCCACACCTGGCTCTTAAATGGACTCGAGATTAGATTCCCAAGCTTTTGAGGTATGGTCCTGGTTACAGGCGTCACCTTGACCTTAGAGAACTGAACACTTAGGCACACCTGTAGAGACTCTCTAGCACGCCTCTGAGCTAAGCTGTAAGAGATCGTCTGATCGCTGTGGGGAGCCCCAGCCCATAGCGGGTGGGACCGTTGCCTGCCAGTGTATAGATCAGCGAGAGTTGGCTGGAAGAGCGGCAGGACGGCAAACTGGGAGGTGTGGTCGGGTCCCGCCCCTTCCTCAGCTCTTCCTTTGGGCATCATGTACCCAGTTCCCGTGGCTCCTGATGTTGGTATCACCCCCTGTCATATGGACTGTAACTTGAAAGCTGGAGTAAACCCCTGTTCCCTCGAATTGTGTGGTCCAGTCGTCATCACAGCACTGAGAAAGGGAACCAAGACCTTTGGTAGAGAGGGGCGTGGCTAAGGAGCTAAGGTCCCAGGCAGGCGCTCAGCAGCTGAGCTTTCTCCTAGCTCACTTTTCGTTGAGCGATGGGATGCACAGACTTGCTCCTCACATTCCTTAGCCATGGGGTCTTGCCACAGGTCATGTGAAGTCACGTGACCAGATACTTCTGACTGCACATGGTAGAGCAGAACTATAACCCCAGCCTTGGGAGGTTGGGCAGGTAGATGCAGGGTTTGAGGTCAACCTGAGACTGGCACCTCCAAAGACCAAGGTGGGAAAGAAACCATGTTTTGGGCTTAGTGAAGAGGAAACCGACATCAGTCGGTTCACATCAGCAGGTCTCAAGGGGGGATCGGACTCCCTGTGGACTTTCGGCAGGATTAGGGACAATTTCTAATTACCATAACTGGGGTCATGGAAGCCTGCGCGACCCCCAGCAGGCAGAGCCAGGGATGGTTTCCAGCACCTTCCAATGCCCGTGGCGAAGTCTGTGGCCCCAAAGGTCAGCGGGGTGCCACTGAGAATCGAGGCGTTCTGGCTGAGCACTGGCCGGTAACGCAGCTGAGCGCTCTGCTAGGGATTCTTGCTTCTGACATTTACGGAGCTGCTTTGTGAAGCTTCCTGGGGAGATGCTGCGCGAGCCCCACCCGGGTAACCAAAGTAACCGGTGACCCCAAAGCCCAACTCGGGGCACCCGTGAGTTTGGTGGAGTTGCTTCCGGGAGCGAGCGAGACGGGATGCATGCACGAGGGCAGTCAGGAGTCTCAGCCAGCATGGAGCCCTCTGCACAGGTGGGGCCCTTGTCATTGACCTTCTTTAGCCTGCTACTCTGACTCCGCCAAGGAAAGCCCCCGAGGGCACGTGCAGCGGGAGTGGAATCACAGCTAGTGTGGGGGCAGGTGCTCCGGGAGTGGCCCAGCTGAGGACCCCAGACCAAGGGTCCCGAGGGAACGTCCACAGTCTACTGATCTCTTGTGGTCTCCTGCAAGGAGTTGCAGCTGTTCAGACAACGATGGCGGCTGCTTCATGCAGAGGGGACACCACAGAGCAAGAGCCTTTATCCTCTGCAGGTCAGGAGAGACTCCAGCAGCTCCAAGTATCGCACTTTACCCCAGAGCGCCCTCCTGCCCTATAGACCTGCATCCCATGCACGGAGCCCCTCCTGCCCCAGAGCCCTGCATCCCATGCATGGAGCCCCTCCTGGCCTATAGACCTGCATCCCATGCACGGAGCCCCTCCTGCCCCAGAGCCCTGCATCCCATGCACGGAGCCCCTCCTGCCCCAGAGCCTGCATCCCATGCACGAGCCCTCAGCCTAAGACTGCCTCCATGCAGGAGCCCCCGCCCTTAGACCTGCTCCCAGCAGAGCCCCTCTGCCCTATAGACCGCATCCCATGCACGGAGCCCCTCCTGCCACTGCCCATGCACGGCCCTCCTGCCTAGACTGATCCCATGCACGAGCCCTCCTGCCCTATAGACCTGCTCCCATGCACGGAGCCCCTCCTGCCCTATAGAGCCTCTGATCCCATGCACGGAGCCCTCCTGGCCACATAGCCCCTGCATCCCATTGCACGGAGCCCCTCCTGCCCTATAGACCTGCATCCCATGCACGGAGCCCCTCCTGCCCTATAGACCTGCATCCCATGCATGGAGCCCCTCCTGCCCCAGAGCCCTGCATCCCATGCCCGGAGCCCCTCCTGCCCCAGAGCCCTGCATCCCATGCACGGAGCCCCTCCTGCCCCAGAGCCCTGCATCCCATGCATGGAGCCCCTCCTGCCCTATAGACCTGCATCCCATGCACGGAGCCCCTCCTGCCCTATAGACCTGCGTCCCATGCACGGAGCCCCTCCTGCCCTATAGACCTGCATCCCATGCACGGAGCCCCTCCTGCCCTATAGACCTGCATCCCATGCATGGAGCCCCTCCTGCTCTATAGACCTGCATCCCATGCATGGAGCCCCTCCTGCCCTATAGACCTGCATCCCATGCATGGAGCCCCTCCTGTCCCAGAGCCCTGCTTCCCAGACTTATTCCAAGGTCTACCCTGGGAGGGGATTCTCCTTAATTTAATCAAGATCCTTCTCCCCTTCCCACCAGTCCTGAGCAGAGAACCTGAACCTTGAAGGAAATTGACAAGTGCTGCGGGTCATTCCCTAGAGACTCTTGGGGGCTGAGGATCACAAGGACCCCTGGTCCTCAGACTCTGTCAGCCCTCAGCTCTGCTCACCCCCACGGGGATCCAGCACAGACAGCGCACAGTTGCAGAAGGCCTCTCGGGGCTCTGGAGTTTTGTGCAGACAGAGCTCCTGGCCTGCAGTCACGTGATCTCCAGTTACAAACTAACTATGGAGAGACAGGATAGCACGTTACATCGGCAGATTGAGGGATTCCTGGGTTTTGCCAAGATTTTGGAGAATGGGCAAAATTAAACTAGATGAGACAAGGTCGAGGCATTTCCTAAGGGAAACTACGTGGAGCCATCCCTCCTTTACAAGAAGCACAGCAGAGTGCAGACCACCGGGGTGGGAGGCGGGAGGGGAGAGATGGTGCAGGATTTGTGAGTTTGTGAGCCAAGCGGAGACCTCGCCCCATTAATGTGTAACGATGCTGAAGCTTTTGGTCTGTACCTTGAAAGCAAGGAGAGGCCGCGCAAGTGTCCGTGCAGGGCCCACTTGGCTCTAGTGTCACAAGCCAGAGCGAACACGCTCCTCCTGGGAAAGGGGAAGCCACCCAGTGTGGAGGCCGGCGACCCGGTGCAGCCGCGTGCTGGGAATGAAGAGGCTGTGACACCCAAGACGCAGAAAGGAGATTGACGGAGCTGTTGCTGGAGGAAGAGGAGGGAAGAAGGGCCATTCTTAAACTTCTGAGAACACGATTCAAAAGTGGGCCATTCACAGAGAAAGAAAACACAGAGCCCCAGAGGTGGCTCCGCGGCAGGGGACCTGCTGTTCAGTGCGAGCACCCCAGTTCACATACCCAGAGCCACATGCAAGCCAGGCAGGCTTGGTGGCCGCCCAGCACCCCAACACTCAGGAGGCGGAGACAGAAGTCCTGGGGGCCCATGGGTGGGCTCTGGTTCATGGGGAGGTTCTGTTCCGTGAACCCAGTGGAGAGTAATGGAAGAAGACGACGCCAACGTCGTCTCCTGCCTCCGCACGCATGTGCTCACACGTACACATTCATACAAGCACACACACCCCGCACACAGGTATAACTTCCTCTGTAAAAACGAAACTCCTGGGGCAGGATCTGGCCTGTGGAATCCATTCAGTTTTGGAGTGGCACCCACCTGGAAATGATCAGAGGGCGGCCAGCTCTAGGGGTCTGCAGACCAAAGAAGAGGCCAGTTAGGAGTGAAGTCCAGCTGTGAAGCTGTGAGTGACAGCGACCTCATTGAGCCACGACTTACGGCAGCAGCACTGCTACTGCGCACAGCGTGGATGAGCCGGGGGAGCAGCGTCCAGGGACGATTCCACTCTGCATCCCAGCCTCGCCCGGAAGATTCAGTGTCCTGGGCCTCGGTGGGAGGACTCGGAGGGAGGACTCAGTGGGAGGACTCGGAGGGAGGACTCGGTGGGAGGACTCGGTGGGAGGACTCCGTGGGAGGACTCTGTGGGAGGACTCGGCTCCTGGAGCTTTGGTGGGAGGACGTGGTGGCTTCTCTGGAACTCGACTGCCGATGCTGCCCAAGACCTTTGGTGGCCGCTGTTTGCAGCATCTACATGTGGCACCTCTGTGGGCATGGTGCCCTCACGAGGCAGGTTGTTTCCGAAAGCGAGAGTCCAGGAGAAGGACGAGCAGAAACCGTGTTCCGATGCGACCTGTCCTCGAGTCGCGGCTTCACTGCACCACGCTTCCTGCTCAGGGCTGTCATCCTCATGGGGGGCTCCTCTTCTGGGAGGGAGAGTCCGTCACATCACGTTGTAAGGACGGCGTGTGGGACAGGATGACGGTGATCGTGGACGCAGAACGATTCAGGGTAAGGAATAAGATCTCCTGGGGAGGGGCTGGAGAGAGGGCTCAGCTGGTGAACAAGCTTGCACAGAAACTTAGAGACCCGAGTTCAATTCCCAGAGTCCGCAGGGTGGGAGAAGAGAAGAGAACTGTTCAAAGTTCTTTCGCTCTTTCTCTCAAATACAACTGAATAGTCCTCTCAAGAATAAATGCCAACGGTACGCAAACATTCCTCCTGAAACTTTCAGAACCTCAAGCATTACAGAAATTAATTCTGTGCTGCTATTAAACTGACTGCTATTAAACTGTGGTGGGCTGCGTGTCGCAGGGTCTGTGGGCCAGCCTAGCTATCTGAGTGTGCTGATGATGTGGGAAGCTCTCAGAAGTCCTGATCCCAGGAGGGAGGGGTCCCCAGGAGGGAGGGGTCCCCAGGAAGGAGGAGTCCCCAGGAAGGGGGGTCCCCAGGAGGGAGAGTCTCCAGGGGCTCTGGGCTCCCGCAGACCCTGATGCGGCTGTTCTTGCGCCTCCCTCCCCCGTCAGGCTCCACCCAGCAGCAGCGCTTAGGTCCTTGTTGGTGGCTTGTGCCTAGGTCCTGCGGGTGGGTGCTGACGTGCTGCCAGGCAAGGGAGCTGTAGGCAGGGGCTCGCCATTTCCTGCCCTGCTTTCCTCTCTGTCCCCGCCGCGTGCCCACCCATGATCACCTCCGCTCTGATCCTGGGGAGCTAAAAAGGAACAAGCACCTAGTGTAGATCTAGGTTCTGCTGCACAAAGCACCCAGCCGCGTGGCTGGTCCCAGGTGGGCCTGTGCAGACCCTCCCTGCAGGCTGCTCCTGTCACCACCGGGCAGGGATGGGAGCCACATAAGGAGAGGTTTTCTCTACACACCGGTGTGATTAGCTGCCGTCCGGAGGCTCTGGCCTTGAACTTCTCTCCCCAGGAGGCCAGCAACTGCCTGTTGCTGAGAAGCTGGCGCGGCCTTGTGGCTGTCTAAGTGGCCTGGGCTGGGGTGGGCGGGCTTTCCACCCCGGCCTCCTGCCAGCTGCCAGAGCCTCTGGCCAGGATCCTGCAGGAATCCAGAGCCCGGGATCCTGTTACCTTGGGTTCCGTGTGTTACCGGGCATGCCGTGGGGAGGAGGGCCAGGGATGTCTGGGGGCGAGGGGGTCTGGTAGAGCTTTTTCCACGGCTCACTCCTGACTTACAGTTCCCCCTCTCTGCCGCCATCTCTCAGCCTCTGCAGGGAAAGGGTGGATCACACAATGAAGCTAAACCTCTTGGAATCCGGACCAAATAACAGCAGCTTAACAAAGGCTGCGCAGCCCTTGTCCAAAACTCAAGGGACCAGCAGGTCTAGAACCTCAGATTTTTTTCACATTGAGAGTATTTTCTCAAGCCTCATCAGTATTTTTGGAATCAGACCTAAAAACAAAATCGTTCAGGCTTTGTATGCGCCTCATTCAATGACAGGTAAAGGTGTGATGCTACTAGTGGCTGTTTTGACACTGACCCTCATTGGAGGCCGGGGGTGAAATGGCAGATCTTAGCTTGCTGCCGTGACTCCTCCCTGTCATCCCAGCACTTGGGAGACTGAGGCAGGACTGTGAGCTTCTCTCTTAAAAACCAGTATTGGTCACGGAGTCATTGTCACTTGCAGTGGATGTGCCGGGCCCAGTTTCAACTGGCCGACATGCGTCCTGTGTTTCCCTCTCGCGGCAGCTTCCCGCCGGTGAGGAGAATGTCGGACTGCAGTTTCTGCAGTTGTAAGAGTAACAAGGCCGAGGTCCCTTTGTGTTTCCTTCTCTTTCCATAAGGAGGCAGCAGGCCAGACAGCGCCCTCCCAACAAGTGTCCCACCGTCCTCGTGCACAGAGCTGCAGGGGGCATCTGAGCCGTGAGCAGGGCTGGGCTCAGTGCAGCTTCTCAACTGTAGGAGGAACGGACCAGGCAGGCCCGTATTGTCTGTGTGGGCCGCATGCGCAAATGCAACTTCCCCAAGCTAGAACCTGCCGCCGTGCCTGGTGCTGACGTCAAACTGCCTGGCTGAGAGGACCAACCCGGACAGGACAACACAGCAAAAAACCTCACGCTGGGACTTATGGGATGTTGGGTGGGGTATATCGCGGCCCCGTACTTACAATAAAAGAGCTGCAAGCCTCTGAGCCTGCTTTGCCACTCGCCTGACTTCTGGAGTCTGTTGACTTCTCGCCTGCTTATCCCTGCCCCCAAGGGTCTCCGTGAGACCCCGAGACTGCTGCACTTAACTAGGAGCCGACTTGCCCTAAAAACTGGGTTGCCACTCAGGGAACCTCAAAGAAGAGGGAGTGGTGAGATTGTAAGACCCTAAAGATGGGAAGGTCCACCGTTAGACAAGACGCTCCATTCAAGGCAGGGCTGCTGCACCCAGGAACCGCTGCACGTGAGACTTGTCCTTCCCAGACCTGCATAATGACTGACACAGCAGCATGCCCCACGGACTAGGAGGCTCTCAGGAGAGACAATTACATGCAGTGGAAACCTTGGGGGCCAAGGCAGGATGAGTGAAGGAAAATGCCCCTCAGTTGGGTGGTCTGAGGAGGGGCCACTTGGTATGCCACTGAGGCCTGAACCCCCACAAGAGTAGACAAACCAGAGGGAACTCTGGGGTCCATAGAAATGGACAGGCGGGAAGGAGGGAGGGAGTGGAATGGATTGATGAAGGGAAGGAAGGGAGGATGGCAGGGAGGGGCAGGAGGGATGCAAGGAGAAATACTCAATAAGCTTGTAAACTAGGGGGAAAAACAGAGTTGCCCGGGAAGGAGGACCTCAGAGAACTTCCCTGCTGCAGTCTGCATCATGGCGTGCATGCGTGACGTTACCCACTTGTTCACATGTGAAGCCATCTGGGCACATAGACACACCTGTACAAGCACACACGTGCAGATATGCAGAGCTCCCAGGCTTATATCCACCTTTGCAAGCCACACGGTGCAGGACGTTCAGATCTGCAGATGGAGGGGCTGGACATGCAGGTCAGTTGAGAGAGTTTTTGTCCAGCAAAGACAAAGCTCTGGGTTCGAGCCTCAGCACTGCCTAAACCAGGTGGAGCTACGGGCTGTAATGTCAGCAGGAGCATCAGCAGTTCAGGAGCATCCTGGCTACACAGACAGCGTAAGGCCAGTCTGGGTGACACGAACCCCTGCCTCAGGCGTAATGAGCCAGCGCTACCCGCAGGCAGCCGACTCTCCCCGCTGGGCCCCTGTGCCCAGACGCCTGCTTGCAGCTTCCGGCTCACCTCGTGCCACCTCCCTGCACTCCGCTCCCAGCTCATGCTGCCTCCCTGCATCCCCCGGGGCTGTGGATCCTGTCACCTCCTGCCGCTCCTGGCGTCACTCCCCAGGACTGTGGATCCTGTCTCAGCCTGCGCCGCGTGGTCGCCTGGTCTTCTCCATATTTGGCACCGTCTGTGCGTTCATGCACTGTGCCTTCATTTGCAGGTTGACATCCTGACCCTCAGCGTGCTCCCAGGAGTGTGACTTCGAGGGGCGTCATCGTTAGATGAGGTGTCCGCTTGACAGTTGAAGGTCGAGGTCTGGGTACAGTTGGGAAGAACTGTGACTGAGTGAAGCAGGACCAAGCCTTCGGGAGACTGACGGACGGGAACGTTCAGGCCGACGTGGGTGGGACTTTGCCCTGGGAGGGTGGGTAAGGCGAAGGGAGGCAAACCAGGGAATTGGTGGGCTTCGGTATTCTTGTCAGAATGCGGGTCTGACAAGGGAGAACCGTCTCTCTCAGCAGACCGGTGGGTACGGTGTGACCCATTCCCTCGGCCCCTGTGTTGTGTGAGCTCCCTGCTAGGGTGCAGTGACAGATATGGGTGGGTCATAAGCCAGAATAAAACACCTGTGGCACTAGGCCACAAGGTGCCAGCATCTCTGTCTAAAGGGGGTGGTCCTACGGGGCACAGAAGCACGCAGCCAGTGGGTATCTGCTGAAGAAACCCCCTGACCACTTCACAATCTGCAGTATTGGGACTGCGCAGGGACCGGCAGGCTCGTCCTAGGATCCGATCCGAGGGGAATTGCAAAGGACCCGGGTGTTACTGCAGTCTCAGAGCAGGACACGGCACTGCCCTACTGCAGAGATGGCTCCAGAGCAGCTGCTGAGAGACAAGGAAGCCCCAGGAGACCTGCAGTCCAGGTAGCGACGCCTCTGGGATTGTGAGTTACAGTTCACTGTTTCTCAGTAAAGGCGGGAAACGGCCTTGCTTGGTTCATCTGGGGGAGCCGCCTGCGTGTGTTGCCTGTTTGTTTCCTATTGTTTTAACAAATGGTCGCTAACAGGGTAAAGGTGAGGAGTCCAACTGGGGTTTCCTAGGCCCCAAGTCAGGGCCGCCTCCCCCAGCACATGAGCGTGTTCAGCCCTGGGTCCCCACCGCACTCCTGGACTCGGGCATCCACATCCTGGCCAGGTGCTCATGTGGATCCCCGGATTGTCCCAAGTCACCCCAGGCCGAGATCCTTAACTTGATTGCGTCTGCCCACCCCCAATGTCTCGGGAGTGCTTGAGAGATTTGGCCTCTTTCAGCCACTGACCCTACCGTTCAGCCACTGGATTACAGGCGTGAGCCGCCACACCGGGTCTCCTTTACAATGACTGAGCTTTGTCCTCTTTTATGATAGGTTGACAAGGGCACCGTACAGTGAGTTGGGAACATTTATCTCTCTTCTGTTATCTGAGCTAGAATCCATTATGGTGGGGAACACATGGCGACAGACAGAAGCAGGAGGCTGCCGGCTGGTACATTGTAGCACACTTCAGAAAAGAGAGGGAGGGGGGAGAGGGAGAGAGAGAGAGAGAGAGAGGGGAAGCAGAGAGACAGAGAGACACAAGGCAGAGGGAGAGACAGTGACAGAGACAGAGGAGAGAGGAAGAGAGAGGGAGAGAGAGAGGGGGAAGAGAGAGAGAGAGAGAGAGGAAGCAGAGAGACAGAGAGACACAAGGCAGAGATAGAGAGAGACAGTGACAGAGACAGAGGAGAGAGGAAGAGAGAAAGGGAGAGAGAGAGAGGGAGAGAGAGAGAGAGGGGAAGCAGAGAGACAGAGAGACACAAGGCAGAGATAGAGACAGTGACAGAGACAGAGGAGAGAGGAAGAGAGAAAGGAGAGAGAGGGGGAAGAGAGAGAGAGAGAGGAAGCAGAAAGACAGAGAGACGCAAGGCAGAGATAGAGAGAGACAGTGACAGAGACAGAGGAGAGAGGAAGAGAGAAAGGGAGAGAGAGAGGGGGAGAGAGAGAGAGAGGAAGCAGAGAGACAGAGAGACACAAGGCAGAGATAGAGACAGTGACAGAGACAGAGGAGAGAGGAAGAGAGAGAGAAGGAGAGAGAGGGGGAAAGAGAGAGAGAGGAAGCAGAGAGAGACACAAGGCAGAGATAGAGACAGTGACAGAGACAGAGGAGAGAGGAAGAGAGAGGGAGAGAGAGGGGGAAAAGAGAGAGAGAGAGGAAGCAGAGAGACAGAGAGAGACACAAGGCAGAGATAGAGACAGTGACAGAGACAGAGGAGAGAGGAAGAGAGAAAGGGAAAGAGAGAGGGAGAGAGAGAGAGGAAGCAGAGAGACAGAGAGACACAAGGCAGAGATAGAGACAGTGACAGACAGAGGAGAGAGGAAGAGAGAAAGGAGAGAGAGGGGGAAAGAGAGAGAGAGAGGAAGCAGAGAGACAGAGAGACACAAGGCAGAGATAGAGACAGTGACAGAGACTGAGGAGAGAGGAAGAGAGAGAGAAGGAGAGAGAGGGGGAAAGAGAGAGAGAGAGAGGAAGGAGAGAGACACAAGGCAGAGATAGAGACAGTGACAGAGACAGAGGAGAGAGGAAGAGAGAGAGAAGGAGAGAGAGGGGGAAAGAGAGAGAGAGAGAGAGGAAGCAGAGAGACAGAGAGAGACACAAGGCAGAGATAGAGAGAGACAGTGACAGAGACAGAGGAGAGAGGAAGAGAGAAAAGGAAAGAGAGAGAGGGAGAGAGAGAGAGAGGAAGCAGAGAGACAGAGAGACACAAGGCAGAGATAGAGACAGTGACAGAGACAGAGGAGAGAGGAAGAGAGAAAGGAGAAAAAGCAGAGAGACCAACATACAGAGAGAGACAGAGGGGAGAGAACAGGGAAGAAGGAGGAGGAAGAGGAAGGAAGAGGGAGGAGAGATAGAAGGAGAGAGACATAGGACAGGGAGTGGGGCCTGGTTATTGAGCCTCGAGGCCCACACCAGTGACAGTACTTCCTCCAGCAGGGCTCCGCCTCCTTGGAAGTTCACAACCTTCCCACACAGGCCCCCAAACCTGCTGGGGAGCACGTGTTCGTGTGCAGGAGCCCGTGGGCGACATCTGACACGCAAACGGTTGATCTACAGTGAAGTCGGTGCTTTGGAGTAAAGTTGAGGGCTAGAGAGATGGCTTAGGGGTTAAGACTGGAAAGCAGAAGGTCGTGAGTTCAGATTCCAGGTTCCACATAAAAATGTCAGGTGGAAATGGTGCCCTACTGGGCGGAGCCTGGGACATCCCAGAGTGAATCAGGAAGGAGGTAGAAGCAATCCAGGATGATTCTCGAAGTCACCCGTGGGCCTCCTCAGGGACACGCGGTGCCCTCTGACACACACACACATACACACACACACATAAAATAAATAAAATATTTTTAAAAATAGAGTAAAGTTGATGCTTTAGATCTGTCTAAGGGCTCAGGATGGAAGGAGGGGCTGGAATGCTTGTCCCGGGACCACCACGCCCAGGCCCTCATGCATTCGAGGCAAGATCCTCCAGCTGAGCCCATCGCCGCCTCTGACTGGCTCCTGAGTCGCTGTCTAATGCCAGCTTCTGCTCTGTGCGTGTCTGTGTGGGGAAGAACCCAAGGACCAAAGCCGGCTGGCTCCTAGATGCCAGTCCAGATCCTTGGCCGAGGCAGGAAGCAGTGGAGGTGTGAGCTGAGCCCCCCCCCCGCCCCACGGTTCCCGGTCAGCCTTGTTCCATGTTCCAACGGTCACGGCTCGCGCCCCCTCTTACTTCATCCAGACTTGTGAGGTTTGGGGTTTGGGGGTAGTATGGATCCCAGCTCTAATCTCTGGCCAGGACTGGGGGGGGGGCGGCAAACAGCATCCAAGTGGAGCTGCGGAGACTGGAGCCTGCGGGACCCCAGATCTGCACTGGGGGCTCTGCGTGCGAGTGTGGAGCAACTCTGCATGCTGGGTATGTCCAGGAATGTAAATGCCCGTGTGTGGCCGCAGCTTCAGGGGAGGGGGGTAAGGGGGGCTGTGCTGGTGAGAATGCCCGGCTGGGAAGGAACCAACTATCCTCACCCCTCAGAGAGAACCTTCCCACTGGCCCTGGCTGACACGAGGTAGAACGTGACGAAGGCTGCATCTCCAGCGCAGGGCGACACTGCCGAGGGCCTCTGGACACGACTACCCGACAGCATCGGGCTAAGGCCCTGAGCATGCCTGCAGAAGTACCGGGCTCTTTCATGACAGCATAGAGTCTTCTGAGGTCAGCAGCCTTCTCTGTGATGGCTGAGCTCTGGGTGCAGGCGTGGGAACCCTGTCCACAGCCCCCCATTCAATCCCATCTCCTTTTCTGCACCTAGCTTCTCCTTGCCAAGCCTGGGTCTATCTCTCCCCAGCCTCCGTCTCTCCCAGCTTCCATCTCTCCCCAGCCTCCGTCTCTCCCCAGCCTCCATCTTATCCCAGACTCCCTGCCACGGGCCACTGTGCTGAGGTGTCAGATATGAAACCTGCTCTGTCCTGTGGCCCCTGGCCAGGTCCCTAGAGGGGGCGGAGCTCGGCGGTGGGCCCCTCTCATCTGCCCACTGCCCAGAGCCGCCCCAACACTAAGGTCTTGTGTCCTCACCATCCTCCCTTCCTGTCCTCCCATTTTGATCTCATGTTTTCTCTCCACTGAGCTTTGTGTTCAGTTAGAATCATATCGCAGTCACAGCAGCCTACCAAGGGAGGACCCCCATACACCCAGAGAAGCCCATGAGAGTCGGGGTCGCCCTCCTTAGCCCAGGGACAGCCCCACTGGCGGGCCAGCTGAAGACCATTCCTATGACCACAAGAAGCCTGAAGGACGGATGCCTGTTTGGGACACAGAATCCCCCTCGCACCTCTGATTCCTTCCCCGGCTTCACCAGGAGGAGGGGGCGCACCAGGCCGCGGCCCCTCTTCCCTGCAGGTGTGCAGGGCAAGCTTGCTGTCCGCGTGCTGTGGGGATCCCTTCTGCCTGCCTGGGTTCTTGTGCCCGGCAGCACAGGGCTGCATGTCACGGCCCTCGCCGTGCCCGGCCTCTCCTTCCCTCCTGCAGTTCCTGGGTGCTTTACACATCCTGGTAAGCCGAGCTCTGTTTCCCAGGCTGCCTTGCAGCCAAGGTTCGCAGGGAGAATGAGGTCTGGTGGTGACGTGCACTGGCACCCCCAAGACAGGCCCTGCTTCCTGTGGCTTTGCCCCCTGAGTGCCCGCCGAGAGCAGAGCAACAGGCCTGACCTGCCTCAGGGTCCCACCTGCAGCACCACCTGCAGCACCACGTGCAGCATCACCTGCAGCCATCACCTGCAGCACCACCTGCAGCACCACCTGCAGCACCACCTGCAGCCATCACCTGCAGCATCACCTGCAGCATCACCTGCAGCATCACCTGCAGCACCACCTGCAGCACCACCTGCAGCATCACGTGCAGCATCACCTGCAGCCATCACCTGCAGCACCACCTGCAGCATCACCTGCAGCCATCACCTGCAGCACCACCTGCAGCACCACCTGCAGCCATCACCTGCAGCACAACCACCTGCAGCACCACCTGCAGCACCACCTGCAGCCATCACCTGCAGCATCACCTGCAGCACCACCTGCAGCACCACCTGCAGCATCACCTGCAGCACCACCTGCAGCCATCACCTGCAGCACCACCTGCAGCATCACCTGCAGCACCACCTGCAGCATCACCTGCAGCCATCACCTGCAGCACCACCTGCAGCACCACCTGCAGCACCACCTGCAGCACCACCTGCAGCATCACCTGCAACTGTCTGGGTCCAGCAGCATAACTGGGCAGATATGGCGCTTTCTACTGCCACCTTCCACGGCTGGGCCACAGCCTTGCAGGTATCTGGAGTCAGGAGTCTGGGACGCAACAGATTCCTGACCTCACATCCACGCAGGGCCCAGCCACGTGGATTCTTGTTGTGATTGTTACCCAGGGTCTGAATCTGAGGTTGCCCCTGAGCGCCATATACAGCCGAGGAGACGTTGAATTCCTAATCCTCCTGCCTCTACTTGCCTCTGCCTGGGCTTACGGGTGTGCAGCGCCGAGCCTGATCTGTGCAGGGCTAGAGACAGAACTCAGGGCATCACGTGCGCCAGGTAAGAACTGAGCCACATTCCAGCTCTCACGCACCGCAGCAGATCGCACCCCCTCCTGAAGATGCTCCACTAGGCACCATCTAGATACGAGGCTAGATCCTGCCAACAATCTTGCAAACATTGAGCTCCTAATATTTAAATATTTCTGTTAAAATGAGTACGATGGTTTCAGTATCTGCCACTGAATCCTTTTGAATTAAAAAACGTTGGAATACAAAAAAGCTGAGAGCTATGGAGAAGGTTCTAGAATTTGACTGGAGAAAATGGAGCAGTCAGCATGGTGTTCTGGTGTAACTGCCCTGAGGAGGTGGAAAGGTGTCTTTCCACCCGCTTTCATTTCAGTTGGTCGAAAGGCTTACTCACACCCTCCCACCCCAAGTGTTCTTTCATTTCTTCAACAAACCTCATTTCGCGTCAGAGACTGTGCACCAGGCGCTGGGATCAAAGGAAGAGTCACGCGCTTGCTTTCCAGGTGCGCGGGGCAGACAGCCAGAGTCAGTGCAGAGATGGCAGGAGCAGTTCAATCAAAGGCTGGGAACCCGGCCAAGTGCAGGTTAAATAGCAGTTGGTGACAGTTCAAATGTCCCGATTCCGTGCGGGGTCCCCTCAAGTCTTCTTGGAGACTGACACAGGTCAAAGGTACCTGCTTTGCCTCTTCTCTGAAGAAACAGCCTGGGGAACGTCTCGCCCAGACAGAGAGGATTTAAGCACATGAGTCCCCGGAAGTCTAGATTGTCGTCTCAGCACAGCGCAGACTGCAGTCTGCAGTGCGGTACCAGGGCGCCTAGCAGTGCACAGAACATTCCAGTTCTGTGAAAAAGCCGTTCATGTTGGTGGGAGATGCCGTCTCATACTCCACCCAGGCTGGCTAAAAACACACTGGCTGGATTTCAATTCACTCTTAGCCCAGGCTGGACCTTTCTGCGCTCTGAGCCCAGGCTGGTGAAACGCATCCCCCTGCCTTACCTTGCTGCTGTCACAACACAAGTCTCCGTGACCAGTTAGGGTTTCTCTCTGTGTCTCTCATCACACCTTTAAAGACAGATCAACACAGCACGCCATTTAGGACGCCCTTGACACGCACCGCTTGACTAGACTGCTTGTTCTAACATGTGGTAGAATGTTTTCTTTTCTCCGCAGACCTGTTCCCAGGTTTTCTATCTTGTTCTAGCAATGAAAGCAGATCCTGTGCTGTGTGTATGCCATGCATCGGGTAGTGTGTTGCATGCACTGTGTAGCGTGTACATTGTATCTCAGGGAGTATGTAGTATGTGGTGCATGGTATGTGCTGAGTAGCATGTAGTGTGTGTATCAGGGAGTGCATAGCATGTAGCATGTAATATGTAGCATGTAGCATGCAGTGCAAAGCATGTATTATGTAGCATGTACTGTGTAGCATGTACTGTGTGTCTTAGGGAGTATGTAGCATATAGTGCATGGCATATAGTGTGTATTAGAGAGTGTATAGCATGTAGCGTGTAACATGTAGCATGTAATGTGAAACATGTATTACATAGCATGTACTATGTAGCATGTACTGTGTATCTCAGGGAGTATGTAGTATGTGGTGCATGGTATGTGCTAAGTAGCATGTAGTGTATGTATCAGGGAGTGCATAGCATGTAGCATGTAACATGTAGCATGTAATGTGAAACAGGTATTACACAGCATGTACTGTGTAGCATGTACTGTGTGTAGTGCATGGCATGCAGTGTGTATCATGGAGTGCATAGCACGTCATGTGTAGCATGTAGTATGTAAGATGTAACGTAACGCATAACATGTAGTGTGAAGCATGTAGCACATAGCATGTAGTATAGCATGTAGTGTGTAACACATAGTGCATAGCGTATAGTGTGAAGGATGTAATGCATAGCATGTAGTGTGAAGCATGTGGTGTAGTGTGAAGCATGGTGTGTAGTGTGTAGTGTGAAGCATGGTGTGTAGTGTGTAGTGTGAAGCATGGTGTGTAGTGTGTAGTGTGAAGCATGTAGTACATAGCATGTAGTGTGTAGTGTGCAGCATGCAGCATGTAGTTAGACCCAATGCAGTGCCAGGGATGGCACCTAAGGCCTCACGTGTGCCCAGCAAGTACCCAAGCCACACTGCTCATTTTCCGCGTTGAGATGGGATCTCTGAGTCGTCTCGGCTGGTCGCGGGCTTGAGACCCTCCCGCCTCAGAATCCCCGCGGCCCCCAGGAATGCTGCTCCCCAGTTCTGGGGATCAAGCCCAGCCCTCCAGCCCGCAAAGCAGGGTTCCACCTCGAGTTGCACCAGGCGTTTACTGGCTGGTTCTTGAGACAAGGGCTGGGGCGCCGCCGCCCCGACCCGCCCGGACCTCGCTGCAGACCAAGCCCTGAACTTGCAGGAGCCTCCGGCGGCGCTGCCTGAGGGTCTTGCATTTCTGGACAGGAGTCTTCTGGCTGCCGGCACAGGACGCCGGGGGCTGTGGACATCCGGCGAGGCGCGCAGGCGGCTTGGTTAGGGCCCTTGAGATGCTGAGAAGCAGCCTGTCCTGGGTGCCCTTAGTCCCCTTGGGTCCCAGGGACTCCTGGTCCGATTTGCCCTTGCCATGTCCCCCCTGGAAGCTGAAGCTGGGGTCCCGAGGCAGCATCTGGAGGTTCAGGTTCGGCCCTTTGAGGAAGAGCAGTGAGGAAGGGCAGAAGGAAGGGCACGGGGGCAGACAGCGAGCAGAGCCAACTGCAGCAGCTGGCAGCGAGCCATGGAGTCCGGACGGGCAAGGTGAAGACTGGGGAGTTGCAGGAGAGCGCGAGGCTGTGGAGTGCGCCGGCACGATCGCATTTGCATTTGAAAAGGATCACTCGGCAGCCCCGTGGAAAACTCACTCTTAGAAAGCAGGAAACAGAAGTTGGGATGAGGCAGGGAGATGAGCGGGAAGGGGGGCGAGGTGGGGAGGGGCGGGGCTGGCAGGAGTGAGGGGAGAAAGGAAAGCGGCAAGGGGCAAGGCCAGGGAGTGGGGAGGCCAGAGGAGGAGGCTGGAAGGAGGGAGGCCAGGCGGCCCCCGTCTCCTCACACTGTGTGCAGACCTCTGCCGACATCACCCAGTCACACACTGCCCCTGTCAGTACCACTGTGTGCAGACCCCATCACACTGCCCCTGTCAGTACCTACTGTGTGCAGACCCCATCACACTGCCCCTGTCAGTACCTGCTGTGTGCAGACCCCATCACACTGCCCCTGTCAGTACCTGCTGTGTGCAGACCCCATCACACTGCCCCTGTCAGTACCACTGTGTGCAGACCCCATCACACTGCCCCTGTCAGTACCTACTGTGTGCAGACCCCATCACACTCTGCCGCTGTCAGTACCATTGTGTGCAGACCCCATAACACTGCCCCTGTCAGTACCTACTGTGTGCAGGCTCCATGACACTCTGCTCCTGTCAGTATCTACTGTGTGCAGACCCCATCGCACTCTGCCCCTGTCAGTACCCACTGTGTGCAGAACTCTGCTGCTGTCACCCCCTCAGAGGTCCTCCAGAGTCTGTCTGGCTCATAATTCTCTCTCTCTCTCTCTTTTGCTCTCCATCTCTCTGTCTCTCCCTCTCTCTCCTCTTCTGGCCGTGTTTTTACTCTGTGTTACCTGCCCTTCTTACATTTCATAGATTTTTAAAATCCTGTGCCTGTCACAGAGCTCCGTCAGGGCTGGGCATTATCTGGCTCTCTGTAGACCAGGCTGCCCAGCTCCTTGGCACCAACGTGCTGAATACAAGTGACCTGCTTGGGTAGGTGGGCAAATTCATGAAATGGTGAAAGAGTTATGTCTGCAGATATTACACAAGCGTGCTACAAGGGGAAAGCTAAAAAAACTGTCAGAGAAGGGCTCCTTTGCCTGAGTTAGCTCCCATGGAAGCTCCCAGGCTGATCCAGAGCTGACTATGTTGCCCACTATGCCTGAGGCCCGCTGACCCAAGACTCACAGCGATCCCCCCACTGATGGCTCAGTGTCGGGGCGACAGATATTAGCTACACACCCGGCTAATTTTTTAACTATTTTTTTTACTCTTTTAGTGTTTCCTATATGAATGTAGTGAATTTATGATATTTCACCCTTAATCCCCATGCTATTTCTGCTCCTCTTCCTGTTACACCGTCTTCTTCCCTGCCAGCTCCCCTCCTGTTTTTATGACTTCGCATGTGTGGCCCACAGAGCTTCAAATGAGTTGCTCTTGAGGGCGTGTGCCCAAGCACTTGCTGCGTGAATCACGTGAATCACGTGTCAGTGGGCGTCATTGAGACAAGCGTCTTCCCTCCCCCACCCCATCCACATGACCCCCCAGCGGTCTCTCAGGCACAGCCGGGGTCTCTTGAGGTTTACCCCCCTTCCGTGGTGAAATACTGATAGGACAGATCCCACGCAGGTCTCGTGGAAATGTCCGTAAGCACAGTGAAGTCACGAATGTAACAGCCTGTCATGTCCAGACAGTGTCTGCAGTGACGCCTGCTTGACTGTAAATCACTGTGAGCGATTCGTGGCTTGCTTTCTTGCTACTGTGGTCAGAGAGGAAGGAGCTGGTGGCTCACAGTTTGGGGGTGCAGGCCCTCATGGCGGGGCAGGCACGGCAGGGGTGGGGTGGGGGTGGAGGTGGGAGGGGCATAGTCCGCTCTGCCAGGGGCTTCACCTACACAGGATTCTGGGGTCTGCTCTGCCAGGGGCTTCACCTACACAGGATTCCGGGGTCTGCTCTGCCAGGGGCTTCACCTACACAGGATTCCGGGGTCTGCTCTGCCAGGGGCTTCACCTACACAGGATTCCGGGGTCTGCACTCAGCTGGGACTTTAACCTGCACAGCTTTATGCACAGTATAGATGGATTCTGGGGTCTCCACTCAGCCTGGGGCTTCACCTACACAGCTTCACATACAGTGCAGCTGGAAGTTCTGTGCAGACTCACCCTGCTGCTTGGCTCTGAGGCTTTCTGGACCTCGGTGTAAGCCTCGCCTGGCACCTTGCAGTACCACTAAACCAGACCCGTGTGGCTGATGCCAAGTTCTGCTGGCCCAAGATGGAGCCAGGTCCCTTGGTAAAACCCTTCCACCCTTGATGGAATGTGATAATTCCATCCACTTGGACAGATCGCCCTGCACCCCTGATTTCAGCCCCCTGTACTACCCTGCACCCCTGATCTCACCCCACACTGCCCTGCACCCCTGATCTCACCCCACACTGCCCTGCACCCCTGATCTCACCCCACACTGCCCTGCACCCCTGATCTCACCCCACACACTGCCTTATTTCCTGACAGCTCCTGAGTGTCCTTTGGAGGCACGAAGGAGAGACGCCTCTTCCTCCTGGCTCTGTGGATCTCCCCCCACGCAGCCCACCGTGCTTGCTCCGCCTCCTGACGAGCAGTTCTCTCTTCTGTTCCAATGCTCTCCCCTCTAAAGCCAAACTGTGGTCCCTGGACCACTGCCCCCAGTGCTGATAAAGCTTGCTTGAGTCTCTCCCTGGCGTTAGCTTTTCTGTCTCACAGACCGCCACGTTGACCTACGTGTTGTCACAGTTGCTGTGGATTCCTTACCCAGCAAACCAACTGTTCTCCACGTCTTACTCCTCGCACCCAGCCCCCCAGACGACCCCCATCCACCCTGCACACTCCGGCTGTCCATGTCCTGGGCTCTGTGCTCGCTGCGTGTGCAGCCCTGGTCCAGCTGTCTTCCTGGCTCTCGCTGGAAGCCCTGCCAGGCGCCTTCTTTGAAATGCAGGGAGGCTCCAGGTCTTTAATCAGCTCTGACAGTTTTATAGTTCAGATAAACGAGGACCAGAAAGGGAAAGGAATGTGCCCAAGGTCACACAGCTCTTTGACTGATATTTTATAGCCATCTGGGTAGCCATTCTTCCTTGAGCAGAGCAAGTTTTATCATGTCACCCTTCAGGGTAGAGCCTGAAGCCAAGGGAATGAACCACTTTGCTTTTATGGCCACAAAGACTGAAGTGCCCAAAGGTGAGACTGTTTCATTCTTGTGTTGTATGTGTCTTCCCTCGGGGAACTGTCTGCCTCCCTTTTTTTCTCTTTGAGAGAGAGAGAGAGAGAGAGAGAGAGATTGAGAACATGCACACCACAGCATGCAGGTGGAGGTCAGAGCTATGTTCCATCTTCTGCACTTGCAGCCCTGGGAAATCCCAGAGGGAAGCAAAACAGAAGCAAATCCAACCCAGGATGATTCCCAAAGTCACCCTTGGTCTTCCACAGGGACACACATGGTACCTTCAGATGCACATCCATACACACACACACACACACACACACACACGCACACGCACACACACGAAAAAATAACAACAAAAAAAATCAGTCTTTGAAATCAGACTTATTTCTGAGTATTGACTCCGCTACAAGCTGAGAGTTCAGATCACCCAGCCCAATACACCCAGTATGCTCACCTGCAAGCTGGACCCGCTGGTACCTCCCCGTCCTGACAGGTGGCCCGGAGGCTGTGGGGGACCCAGTCCAGGCACACCGGAAGCTCTCTGTCCATTTGTTCCTGCCTGGGTGCTGCGGCCCTCTGTCTCCCGGGGCTGAAGCGTGGCCAGATCTTTCCTTCTTGCTTCTGCCAGGTACAGAGCCGCCTCCTGGATCTATGTGCGCCAGGACGTAGATGTCCGCATGCTGGTTGCGTCTTGATGCACAGTGTGGGCAGAGAGGGTCTTGCCAGACATTCCCCTGTGTGGTGGGCACGGACATGAATGGAGGGGACCCTGTCCAGCCAGAGCCCAGCAGGGTCGGCCAAGCCTCCTGGGCCGGCCTGCGCTGTGAGCTGCGGAGGTGTGGACGTCTCTCCCGACACAGGACAGGTTGTCTGTCATGGGTGTGTCGCTACGTAGTGTCCTTTCTGCCCCCTGAGAAGACCCTTGAGGTTGCTTGGAGCAGGTCAAGCCGTGAAGCACAGACAACAAATTGCACGTTTGTTTGGCTTCATGCTGATCGCGCCCCCAGTTGTGGAAAGCACAGCAGGCACTTAGCCTTCCATAATCCCTCTCCCGAGATCAATTACCAGGCTTTATCTGGTTCCTGGAGCATAAACGTCTTTTATTCCTACTTCTTTCCTCCCAGTGAGGTGTGAGGGGCAGGCCAGGTTAAGGGGACTGTCCCCGTTCGTGTGACGGGGGGTCCCCAGCGGAGGTCTGTCAAGTCCTGGTCAGGCAGGAGCGGGCTCTGGCAGACCCCCCCAGGGCTGATCTGTCCCCCGTCCAGATGTTCTTGTCTGGACCACTGAAGCAGAGGGTGCATCTGCAGGTGTCTGGGAAGGTGGGTGTTGCCCCAGGGGACAGGCAGGAACGCGGAGCTTTTCCTCTCGAGTTCCCCTCTAATCTGAACCAGCCGAGCCTGGGCGGAGAAGGAGGCACCGTGAAAAGGGGTAATGGAATTAGCTTTCATGTTTTTCCAGGGCTTTAAACCGGGTTTCCTGTCACAGCCGTACGCTGCTAACACAAGGCATCTGGAAGTGCTCGGGCCTGGCCGCGCACACCCGACCTCACATCTGTTTTCCATAATTTATTTCTGACATTTGTAGTCGGGAAGCAGGGAGGACGGAAAACAGGGGGGAATTAAACCAAGATGTTGCCTTTAACCCATCAGAAGCTCCTCGCCGAAGCAGGGAGCCCGCCCGAGTTCTGACCGTGGTTTCTGTATTAGGTAATATAATTATATCAAATGAGCAGCAAATAGCACGACTCCGGGCCTGGTGGGTGTGGGTCCCCGAGCTGGCTTTTCTCTGCTCCCCTCACTTCAGTAATTAGCTTCCTCTCCAGAGGGGATTAGCAGGACCACCCCCCAGTGTGGGGTGGGGCCTGGGAGCTGTCAGGTGTCGTTCCTACCCTCTGCCCCGCCCCTCCCTCTGTCTCACCACCCGTCAATCAGTTCATTCTCCTCCTTCACCAGCCTTTTTGTTATGTCAGAGACAAAAGAGGCTAGCTCCCAAGGTGTCTGTCCCTCCTCCTCCTCCCTCTCTTCTCCGTCCTCTTTCTCTTCCTCCTCCTTGTCTTCCTCCTGCCTCTTCTTCTTCCTCTTCCTCCTGAGCAGTAGAGCCGCAGGACTTGAGATGCCCCAGACAGCAACCATTGGCCTGGCCTTTCGGGAGGGGAGAGAGGACATGGCAGTTCAGGCCCCTGCCTGGGTCTGAACAATGGGGTTGGGCGAGGCTCAGGTTTCTGTGAGGTGGGCTCCCTGACTCTGCTGGGGTGGGCCATCTGGCCCTCTGCCCCTACCCAGCCATTCTGGTAGGAAATGCATGGGGAAGAACTGTCCACCGCAGTGCTTGGAGACCAGTCCTGAGGAGGCAGGCAGAGCCCAGATAATCTTCCACAGATACTCACTAGAAGGGGCCTTGGTGATCTGGAGAGTGTGGGGGTGCGTTTTCTAGTAGCTGCACCTTTCTAACACCACAGACTTATACATGCTGTTTGCTTCATTGTGAGACCAGGAAAGAGCATCGCCCCACGGCTGCCTTCTCTGGCGACCAGGGAACTGCAAAGGAGAGAAGTCTGGGTTGTGGTCCAGGTTCCAGTCAAGCTGAGTGGTAATTCTGGAGTCAGGTCTCCGTCCCAGCACAGGGCTTTCTGTAGCTAGACGTGAACGATAGCTGGGCCGGGCAGGGGCGTCCAGCCAGGCTGGGGTAGGGGGGGCGTCCAGCCGGGCCTGACCAGCTTCTCGGAGGCCTTGCCCAAGGCTCAGAGTTTCCTGGAGCCAGGCCACGGCGGTCAGAATCGAGCGTCGTGTTCATCTGACTCTCCTCCTGGCCCCTTCCTCAGCCTTCACTTCCTTTTGGAATCCCTGCTGACTTTGGGGTGTCCGGCCTGGATCCTGCTGGAAAAATCTGAGCTCCATCTCAGAATAAAAGGAATGAAAACTTGGGGAAGGAGCCAAGGAGGAAAGCCACAAACAGGCATCTGGCCGAGGCGGGGGGCCCTGAATCCAAGAACACTCACAGCCACACCGTGACGGCCTCTTGCAGATGCGGCCTGTCAGGGCCCCGTGAGACACTGTACTCAGTACCTTGGACTCAGCACGCCTCCATGCATCCTAACCTCTGCAGGACATGCACGCCTCTGCTGCAGCCTGACCTCTGCAGGACATGCACGCCTCCGCTGCATCCTCTGCAGGACATGCACGCCTCCGCTGCATCCTCTGCAAGACATGCACGCCTCCGCTGCAGCCTGACCTCTGCAGGACGTGCACGCCTCCATGCATCCTAACCTCTGCAGGACATGCACGCCTCTGCTGCAGCCTGACCTCTGCAGGACATGCACACCTCTGGTGCATCCTCTGCAAGACATGCACGCCTCCGCTGCAGCCTGACCTTTGCAGAGGCTGTCAGAGCCCTTGCCTTCTGTACCATCCCTCCACCCTCTGCCCCCACTGCCTCTACTCATCCAGATAGGCACAGTGAGGTCCATTTTCACAGACAGACATCTGCCTCTATGTTGCGTCCTCCTGCCTGGGGAGATGGCTGGCTCTGTCCGTGCTCACATCTGTGTCCACATCTGGAATCCCCTTCCCTCCTCAGAGTGGGTTCTTGAGCTGGAGAGAGCCTGGGGGTGGGCAGGAAAAGCAAGCAGTGCTCCGATGCACCCTCAGCCCCTCTCCCCATCCCAGGCTGCATCCATAGTCCCCCAGGGCCCGTGGTGCTTAGGGTTTCCTCGTAGCTACCGGGGCACTGGCAGCGGCCGTGTGTGTGAAGGGCTGGTGCTTATTAGCCCGGATGCCTGCCTTCCAGCAGACCCAGGCCTCTCCAGACTGGAAGAGGCCGGCCACGCCTCCAGAGCAAGCAGTCCTGCCTGGAGGGGGCGCCTGGCTCTGCAGTCCAGGCGGATCACAGAGAAGCATCCTTCACAGACGTCTCCTTCAGAGGCAGCCGGATTCCTTGACAGCTAATTAGGGCTGACCAGGGCCTTCCTCCCCCTCCCCAGGGGGCCGAGGCCCGAGGGCTTCAAGCTGTCCGGCTTCCTCCTCAGCCAGGGGGCTGCAGCCTGCCGAAGGCTTTCCGCAGAAAGCAGCCTTCCCCTGACAAGCTTGCGGCTCGGAAGGAGCAGGCTGCTCGTACTGTTGAAATCAGAAGCATCTGGAAGCAGTAAACTTTTCAACAGGCTGAGAGGGGAGAAAAGACGGCTCGCAGGGCTGGATCCACCTCTGGGACTAATTATTCTTTATACTTCACCCGTCACATTTCCCGTCCTCGTCAGAGCAGAGAGACAATGCACAGTCTCATTAAAACCCAGCCTGTGCCTTTTCCTTCAGAAAGAGGCTCCTCTCAACACCCCGTTCTCAGGTGGGGGGCCGTGCCAGGGAGGCGGGCATGGGCTTGGGAACCAGGCGCGGGTGGGACAGAGGCTTGGCAAGCTTGACTGAACACAGGACTTACGCTTCTCTTGCTAAGGATCCTGGGAATCCCAGAAGTCCTTTCTGGTCACGTTCTTTCCAGAGGCTTCCTGGGGTGGGAGGCGCTGGGTCTGCATGCCAGCTAACTCTGGGGTCAAATCTACTGGGGGGATTCTGGACCCGCTTCTTCCCACCCTCATGTTAAAAATGCATTCTGCATGTCAGTGTGAATGTGGCCCGTGGCAGCGCGTGGCCCGTGGCAGGACATGGCCCGTGGCAGGGCATGGCCTGTGGCAGGGCCCTTCCCCAGTGTGTATAAATCCCTGGAGTCTTCCTAGCACCACAAAAATACACCTCACCTGAGAAAAAATACTCCAAGTCTGTAAGTCCAGCTCTGGAGAGGCTGAATGCCATGAGTTCAAGGTCAGCCTGGTGTACCACCAATTCTAGGCTAGCCAGGGCTACAGAGATCTTGTCTCGAAAAGCTAAATAGAAAGGTTCTAAAAAAGACCCTAGGATAAGGAATGGAGCCAACTGAGAGGAGGGTGTGAGCCGGGTTTGAGAATTGCTACCAGCCCCTTTTCTAACCTTACAGGCAGGGGGACAATCTTATAAGACAGAGTAAAGGGGAGCAGCTTCAGCTTGCCCTCCTGATCATGTTCCTTCTCCTCACTGACGCGGGGTCCCTTTGGAGTCGGTATGTGTTCAGGAGCCAGAGGCTGAAAGCACAACACACGTAGAGGATTAAGGCAGAGTTTATTAGAGGAGAGAAAGAATGGAACTCACGGACGTGGATCTGTGAGGAGCACGAGAGCCCTGGAGATACGTGAGGGGGAAGGAGCGGGCAAGAACCGGGCCCGCGGCAGGGCTTCTCTGCGGTGGAGACCTGGACCAGTCTCCATGTCCTGTCATGAACCACGGTTGGGTGAAGTTGGTGATTTTAGGGTGTGTTCCTTCAGGATAGTCCCGGCCCTAGGGTGACCTTCAAAGACCTTCAGAAACTGTCCAGCAGGGCTGCTCTGAAGCTGCCTAACCACTGGCAGAAACTGGGTAACTCAGGAGGCACCCCTGGAACACACGCCCTCACAACCCCTTCCCGAGGGGATGCGTGTAGCATCCCAGTCTCTCTCTGCCCGTCTCCCGGGCATTTACCAAGCTGTCTAGGGTCCATTTTCTCCACCAGATCAAGATTTAGACAGCAGAAAAGGACTGAGGATGTCTTAAGACCAAAGTTTTATTTATTTATTTATTTATTATTATTATTATTATTATTATTATTCAACTGTGTGTATGTGCGCGCGCGCGTGTGTCTGTGTGTGTGTGTATGTGTGTGTCTGTGTGTGTAGAACCACGGACAAATTCGCGAACCACCATGGACGCCTCCACCTCCTTCTGCCCCAGGATTCACAGGCTCCGCCCTACCAGGACCAGAAGCGCAGGCCGCCCCCGCTTCCGCCTGGCGTCTATACGTGGGATCTGGGATCCGAACTCAGGACCTTCTGCCTGCAAGGCGGAGGCTTAACCCCTGAGCCACCTCTCCAGCCCCAAAGTTTTATTTTTAAAGGTGCGTTTTAGGGCGAGAGTAAAGCAACAGAAAGTTGAAAATCCAAAGTTGGCTTTCATGAGAGCAGATGAAGGCAGACCTCTGCAAGGTCAGAGCTGGGGGCTCCCAGACTGGATCTACTCCCCACCCCCAGGAAACGAGTGCATGCATGTCCATGCAGCTCGTTACCTTCCAGGACACGTGCATGCACGTCCATGCAGCCCCAGTTACCTTCCAGGACGAGTGCATGCACGTCCATGCATCTCGTTACCTTCCAGGACACGTGCATGCACGTCCATGCAGCCCCAGTTACCTTCCAGGACACGTGCATGCATGTCCATGCAGCTCCAGTTATCTTCCAGGTGAGTGCATGCATGTCCATGCAGTCCCAGTGTTGCAGTCCGCCTGCATAGTTGCTGATAAATGACCATCACACAACTTAAGGGAATAAGAAGTTTACTTTCTTACAACAGTCCAGTTACAATTCTCAGTCCAGCTTGACGGGGGAGCACACACCAACACCAGGGCTGAGGGAACTGGCCACACAATCACCACATAACAGCTGAGAGATGGACAATCCTTACTTGCCAGACCAGCATGTCTGGCCAAGTGAACAGAAGGATGCCAACTCTCCCAACCAGCTCTCTGTGATTTATTCCAGGGCCTAGTCCCACCCACCATGGGCTGGGTCTTCCCCATCAGCTAGACAATCTCCTTCAGGTTTGCTCTGGGCTTAACTCAGCCATCAACTCTCTACAACTGTGCCCAGAGCTCAACCCTAAACAGTCAAGTTGACACCTGTGCTTAACTATGACACTCAGTTACCTTCTGGGACATGTGCATGCATGTCCATGCAGCCCCAGTTACCTTTCAGGACATGTGCATGCATGTCCATGCAGCTCCAGTTACCTTCCGCGACACGTCCATGCATGTCCATACAGGTCCAGTTACCTCCTGGGACAAGTGCATGCGTGTCCATGCAGGTCCAGTTACCTGGCAGGACGAGTGCATGCATGTCCATGCAGCTCCAGTTACCTTCCGAGACACGTGCTCGCATGTCCATGCAGCCTCAGTTACCTTTCAGGACGAGTGCATGCGTGTCCATGCAGGCCAGCCGCCAGGGTCAGGTGAAGGTGGAGAGTCAGAGATTCAGGAAGTGAAGTGACACTTCCCTGGGCTCCCCCTCTTCTGGCTACCTAAGGGGGTTCCATCTAACGCCTCCTCTCCCTCTGACAGGTAGAAGTCTACAGAAGGGTAGTGATGCCCTCTGCCAGGGGCTCCCATGTTTTGCTTGGCCTTAATCGTCCATGTGGCCTGATACAACCCCACGTTCTCCCCATGTAACTGATTCAGGACTCGGGTGGGCCGAGGTGTGAATTTCCAGTGAGCTCCTTTGTCTGAAGGTTCCAGGTCCTTAAGGAACCACGTCCGGCTCCCAGCACACGGCGGGAAAAGCACTGCCAAGCCTTAGGACGCCGTCACTGCGTTCGCAGGCACCTTGTAGTTCAGGACAAGCGACATTCCACGGCTCAGTGTTGGAACGAGTCATCTGGTGCTTCCTGGATGTGACGGGGAGCCGGGACTCACACATGCCATACTGTGGTTCTACAGGGAGCCCCAAACCTCTGCTGCAGTCGCCTGCATGGCTGCTGAGGAAGGACCATCAGAGAGCTTGAGGAAACAAGGGGTTTGTTGTCTCTTATGATCATCCGGTTACAATTCTCGGTCCAGCTTGATGGGAGAGCTCACACCAACACCAGGGCCGAGGGAACTGGCCAAGCATCACCACATCACAGCTGAGAGATGGACGATCCTTGCTTGCCAGACCAGCCAAGTGAACACAAGGATGCCAACTCTCTCTACCGTCTCTCTATATTTTATTCCAGGGCCTAGTCCCATCCACCATGGCTGGGCCTTCCCCATCAGCTAGACAATCTCCTGCAGGTTTGCTCTGGGCCTAACTCAACCACTAATTCTCCACAAATGTGCCCAGAGCTCAAACCCTCCACTGTCGAGTTGACACTGTGCCCAACTAGGACAACCTCTATGCTAAAGACTCAGTCAGCAGCCCCAGGCACTTCTGGGAGTTGGTGGAACTAATATTTCTGGAAGCTGCTGCCTCCTGTCCCCTCCTGTCCCCTCCTGTCCCTCCTGTCCCCTCCTGTCCCCTCCTGTCCCTCCTGTCCCCTCCTGTCCTTCCTGTCCCCTCCTGTCCCTCCTGTCCCCTCCTGTCCCTCCTGTCCCTCCTGTCCCCTCCTGTCCTTCCTGTCCCCTCCTGTCCCTCCTGTCCCCTCCTGTCCCTCCTGTCCCTCCTGTCCCCTCCTGTCCCCTCCTGTCCCTCCTGTCCCCTCCTGTCCTTCCTGTCCCCTCCTGTCCCCTCCTGTCCTTCCTGTCCCTCCTGTCCCTCCTGTCCCTCCTGTCCCTCCTGTCCCTCCTGTCCCCTCCTGTCCCCTCCTGTCCTTCCTGTCCCCTCCTGTCCCTCCTGTTCCCTCCTGTCCCTCCTCTCCCCTCCTGTCCTTCCTGTCCCCTCCTGTCCCCTCCTGTCCCCTCCTGTCCCTCCTCTCCCCTCCTGTCCTTCCTGTCCCCTCCTGTCCCTCCTGTCCCTCCTGTCCCTCCTGTCCCTCCTGTCCCTCCTGTCCCCTCCTGTCCCCTCCTGTCCCTCCTGTCCCTCCTGTCCCCTCCTGTCCCCTCCTGTCCCCTCCTGTCCCTCCTGTCCCCTCCTGTCCCCTCCTGTCCTTCCTGTCCCCTCCTGTCCCCTCCTGTCCCCTCCTGTCCCCTCCTGTCCCTCCTGTCCCTCCTGTCCCCTCCTGTCCTTCCTGTCCCCTCCTGTCCTTCCTGTCCCTCCTGTCCCTCCTGTCCCCTCCTGTCCCCTCCTGTCCCCTCCTGTCCTTCCTGTCCCCTCCTGTCCTTCCTGTCCCTCCTGTCCCCTCCTGTCCCTCCTGTCCCCTCCTGTCCTTCCTGTCCCCTCCTGTCCCCTCCTGTCCTTCCTGTCCCTCCTGTCCCTCCTGTCCCCTCCTGTCCCCTCCTGTCCTTCCTGTCCCCTCCTGTCCCCTCCTGTCCCCTCCTGTCCCCTCCTGTCCTTCCTGTCCCCTCCTGTCCCCTCTGTCCCTCCTGTCCCCTCCTGTCCTTCCTGTCCCCTCCTGTCCTTCCTGTCCCTCCTGTCCCCTCCCTGTCCCTCCTGTCCCCTCCTGTCCTTCCTGTCCCCTCCTGTCCCCTCCTGTCCTTCCTGTCCCTCCTGTCCCCTGTCCCCTCCTGTCCCCTCCTGTCCTCCTGTCCCCCCGTCCCCTCCTGTCCCCCCGTCCCCTCCTGTCCTTCCTGTCCCCTCCTGTCCCTCCTGTCCTTCCTGTCCCTCCTGTCCCTCCTGTCCCTCTGTCCCCTCCTGTCCCCTCCTGTCCTTCCTGTCCCCTCCTGTCCTTCCTGTCCCTCCTGTCCCCTCCTGTCCCTCCGTCCTTCCTGTCCCCTCCTGTCCCCCCCTATCCCCTCCTGTCCCTCCTGTCCCCTCCTGTCCCCTCCTGTCCCCCTGCCTCCTGTCCCCTCCTGTCCCTCCTGTCCCCCCTCCTGTCCTCCTGCCCCTCCTATCCCCTCTGTCCCTCCTGTCCCCTCCTGTCCCCTCCTGTCCCTCCGTCCTCCTGTCCCTCCTGTCCCCTCCTGTCCCCTCCTGTCCCTCCTGTCCCCTCCTGTTCCCTCCTGTCCCTCCTGTCCCCTCCTGTCCCTCCTGTCCCCTCCTGTCCCTCCTGTCCCCTCCTGTCCCTCCTGCCCCTCCTGTCCCCTCCTGTCCTTCCTGTCCCCTCCTGTCCCCTCCTGTCCCCTACTGTCCCCTCCTGTCCCCTCCTGTCCCTCCTGTCCCTCCTGTCCCTCCTGTCCCCTCCTGTCCTGGAACGCTGGGGTCCCTTTTTCTCCTGGGCTGTGGGGATCGCACGCTACCGTCTTGTGCTCTCTGGATCTGGTCACCTTCTGCATTGGTCGTTGGGGTCCTCCCCACTTCCCTGTCTTCAGCTGTCTGGATTTGGGTCTCACCCCTTCGTCTAGCCTTTGCTCACCTGCCACCAGGAGGCCCGCAGTCCTGCATGTGAATCTGCTGCCCAAAGTCCAAAGTGAAGTCGAGCGCTGTGAGTTAAAGGGCAGAATTCCAAAGTCACAACTCAGAGACCATTTTGAGTATTTTTAGTTTCGTGCAGAATGTGTTTTTATGGTGCTGGATGGAACTGGGGTCTTGTGTTTACTGGGCATGTGCGGTACTTCTCAGGAGTTTCCAGAGGTGGAGTGGTGCTAATCCACGAACAAGGCATGCGTAACAGTTACTCTTAACTATTGCTGTGAGAGAACACCCAAAGTCAAGCAACTTAAGGGAGAAAGGGAGGTTTATTCAGTTACGGTTCCAGAGGGAAGGGACAGTTTCTCAAAGCAGAGGCGGCATGGCTGGCTGGCCAAAGCTGGAGGAGGCTAAGTCACCGCAGACATCTTGGAAGCTGAGAGCTGCAGACTGCTTGCTGCTAAGGCAGACTTCTCCTGGAGGTAGAGTGGGATAAATCCACCTCAAGGCCCACCCCTTGGACTGCCTTCCTCCAGCAAGGCTCCACCTCTCAAGGGGCCGTGACCTTGCCAAACACATGAGACTGTGGGGGACACATCTCAAACCATGACAGCAGAGTTCCTTCCTTCCCTTTGCGCCGTGAGTAGCTGATGATGTTCAGAGACGCGCCCTGTGCTTCTCTGACAGGACCCATCTTTCCTTTTCTCATTCTCTGCTCTACCCCTCTCCCCTTTGTGACGTAGGCTGGCCTCAGACTCAGTCTGTAGCCACGGAAATCCTTGAGCGCCTGGCTCCCTGCTGCTGGCAGATGCCAGCAGATCTCACGGGCTGACGATGTGCCCTGGGCTTTGTGCCCGACTGAGCTACAGTCTTGGCTCCCTTTATCATTCACCTTTAAAAATAGTCTTTTTTTAAGGACTCTTCCCTTTCTCAATGGTGAGATGCTCCGACGTTCAGGCAGCTCTAGAGCAGCCATCTGAGCGGTCTCTGGAGGTTTGGAAAGGTCGTCCTGGGACTGGGATTATCTCGAGGGACATGTCCTATGCCAAGTCCCCTGACCCTTGGCTCATGAAAGGATACAGGGACTAACTCTCCATGACAGATAAGCCTTAGTGAAGTCCCACAGGAGGTTGACTAGGTTGGGCCCCCCAAAATATGGACGACCAATGAAATGCAGAGGACCAAAGCTCCAATCAGTCTGCAGAAACTGGAGCTCGCCAATGGGAAGAAGTCATGCTCCCCAGGCTTTCCCTAAGCGTATCAACACACCTGGCCCTGGCAGCCATCTTCGGTGCCCAGCCCTAGTGGCACTTCACGTCTGGAGTCCCCAGGTTCTTTTCCAGCTCCGTGGCCCTCATGGAGTCCATGCCCCTCATGGCACTCCACGTCTGGAGTCTGTGAGTTCCATTCTTTCTCTTCTTTAATAAACTCCGCCTTAATCCTCTACACGTGTTCTGATTTCAATCTTTGGCTCCCAAACACAGGAACCTGCACACATACAGACCCCAGATGGATCCTGCAACAATTTTGGTTTAGCTGCTTTGTGTCAATGACTCAAGTCCCAGAATCGTCCCTGTCTGGGTACACAACTGAGCTTTCATAGTGACAGACTGTGGCATTGTGGGGAGTGGTTATTGATGACCCTCAGAAATCACCACGGCCTCAGACTCTACTGTTATGACCACATTTCTCTCGTGTTTCCAAGTGCAGAAACACGAGGCTTCTGAGCTATTGCAACAATGCCTCTGCCTGTGGCTGTGGGCGTGCAGTGGGCGTGGCGTGCAGTGGGCGTGGCGTGCAGTGGGCGTGGCGTGCAGTGGGCGTGGCGTGCAGTGGGCGTGGCGTGCAGTGGGCGTTGCGTGCAGTGGGCATGGCGTGCAGTGGGCGTGGCGTGCAGTGGGCGTGGAGTCAGTGGCCGTGGAGTGAGGTGAGTGGGGTGTGCCGTGGGTTCAGCTTGTCACCCACATATCTGGAACACAAAGCCTCGTAAGGTAAACACCCTCTCCCGAGGCAGCAGCTCCTGGTGCCCTGGTCCGCAGGTCTTTTTGACCATCTCTGCTCCTGCGGGGGACGGTCAGCTGCCAGCAGCCCCCTGAGGCGCTTCCGGAAGCCCTGGGGTCAGATCATGAGAGGTTTTCTGCCTCACAGGTAGTGGGAGAGCTGGGTTCTTTCAAGGTCTGAAGCCAGTTCCCTTCCATTCGAACGGGGGGAGAGGGGGGGCAGGAGAGGGGGTCTGAGCCTCAGGTCACGTGGCAGAATCAGAAAGTATTTTTAAGAATGAGGAGAAAAAAAGAAAAAGAAAGCTGAATGTGGGCGAATGGTGTCGACCTTCTGCTTTGGAGAAATGCCCATCAGAGTACAGCCCGCTCCCTCGGAGCCTCAGACACTAGCGATCAAGTCAACACTTCCCCGGACGGCTGACGGCGGCGTAAGCAGACGCCCAGACCCGCTTCCAGGACAGGAACCAGACGCTTTCTTAGGATTCCCCTTGGGCCCAGCAGTGCGGCTCACCACGCACCAGGGCAGTAACCAGCCTCGAGTGACCACGTCACCGCGTACAGAGCCGGCCGTATTCAGGGGGATGGTCCTCGCTAGTACTCCTCCTGTGCTCTGCGCTGACGTCCTCTCCCTGGGCTAGCCACGAGAGCCAGGGAGCGCCCCATGCCCGGATTGAGGTGCCCCTCGCTGACGGGGGGGCAGAACACTATCCGGGCACCGGAGTCCTCAGGACGCCCAGGCAGTGGCCCTTGGAAAGTTCCCGGTTGATGAGGAAGGCTCCGCTCTGACATGCGGAGACTCACACGTGCATACACGTATGCACGCATGTCATGTTTTCACCAAAGGGCATGTGTTAGCACGTGAGACATATGTGATGTTTACATTAAAAGCAAAGAACAAGACCAGAGAGAGAGCTCAGTGGGTGAGGCGCGATTCCTAAAGCTGATGATCCAAGTTCAAACCTCGGAAGCCCACATGGTACCAGCCAAAAAGTGCCAACTGACTACCCATGTGCCTGGCATGCAGGCATATTCTCTCCCTCTCTCTCTCTCTTCCTAGCACTTAAAATAAAGAGCACTAGAAAACTTGACGAATAACCTTGAGATCCTGGGGGGTATGTAGTATTGTTGACCCAAACTATGGCGTTAGTACTGGTGGTAAATAGGGGCTCAGTAGATCGCCCAGGCTGGCTTTGAACCTGTTGGCACCCTCCTGCTTCAGCTCCCACGGCTGGACTGGCCACATTCACCCCATTCCTGGCGGGGAACAGAGAGGTGTCCACTCAGCACAGCGAGTCGGGCTGGCCTGGGCGTGCTCCTCGCAGACCAGGAGGAAGAATCGGCTTCCCGGCAGGCATTCCTCCACCAAGGAGGCGGACGGCTCTGCCCACCGCAGCAGGAGAAACACGTTGGATGGAGCTTCCACATCTACTTTCTATTGTAAGCTGTTTATTGAGGAAAATAGCAGCGCGCCATGTTTGCACATCATGCTGCTGCTAGCTGCCAGCCCTGGCGGAGGATCGTGTGTTTACCATACAGCACGCCCGGCGAGGCTGTGCAGACCGCGCCTAAACAGCTGCAAGCCGTGAGCCCAGAGCGGGCTTGGCCGCCCTTCCGGGTTCTGTGACAGTGGAAACTGGTTCCAGGCAGCAAGATGCTTGCACTGTCTGGCCTTCAACAGCGGTGCCCGCTCGCTCTTCCGGCTGACAGAACTCCCTCCCCTCCTTCCCTCCTCTCCCTTCTTTCCCTCCCCTCCTTCCCTCTCCTCCCCTCCCCTTCTCTCCTCCCTTCCCTCTCCCCCGCTTCCCGCCCCTCCCTCCCCTCCCCTCTCCCCTCCCCTCCCCTCCCCTCCTCTTCCCTCTCCCCTCCCCTTCCCTCTCCCCTCCCTCTCCTCCCTTCTCCTCCCACCCTCCCTCCCTACCCCCCTCCCTTCCCCTCCCCTCTCCTCCCTCCCCTCCCTCTCCCCTCCTCCCCTTTTCCCTCCTCCTCCCTCCCTCCCCCTCCTCCCCTCCCCTTCCCTCTTCCCCTCTCCTCCTCTCTCTCTCCCCTCCCCTCCTTTTCTCTTCTTTCTTCCCCTCCCCTTCTCTTATCTCCTCCTTCCCCTTCATACCTCTCCTCATGTCCACAGAGTCTCTCTGTTCAGTCTTGTCTTGCTGAGAACCACCAGGTAGCCCAGGCTAGCCTCAAACTCACGTTCTCCTCCCTCCCGAGCTGCCCCTACAGATGCTCGCCCCACGCCCAGCTCTGAGGACGGCCTGGACTAGCTTGGCCTGTGGACCTGGATCTTGTCTGGCCCTGTGTTATCCTGTCCGTGCGTTGGCTTAGCAATCGCTGGGCTGGCCTGGCCCGGAGGCTGCGTCTGTCCCATGGAGATGGCACATGCAGCCCTGGTGCTGGCCTTGGCTGCGGCTGGCGGCTGGCACATGGACAGCCAGGCAGCCTGCCCGGATCTTCTATCCTTGGCTTTGGCCTCGAGGTGGGCCTCGCCTGGGTTCCAGCTGCCCGGCTGGTTGCTGCCAGTTCAGATCCCAGGGCTTGAGTCAAATCCCAGTCTCACGCCTCGCAAGGAGCTGCTGGTTCCTGTTAGCTTGTCAGTCCAGCCTTCCAGCGGGCGCCGGCGCCAGGAGCTCATGACACCAATTTCCCACTCAGCCCCCATCAGACCCTCCAGGGTCGCTGTGCTGTTTACATGCAAACAGATGGCCTGGGCCACGTCCCCGGGCTGTCAGGGAGGACCGTCTGTGGCTGTCAGGGAGGACCGTCTGCGGCTGTCAGGGAGGACCGTCTGTGGCTGTCAGGGAGGACCACGTTGTGGCTGTGATGGCAGGGAGACCGTCTGCCGGGAGGTAAGGGAGGACTGTCGTGATGGCTCAGGGAGGACCGTCTGCGGCTGTCAGGGAGGACCGTCTGTGACTGTCAGGGAGGACCACCTGTGGCTGTCAGGGAGGACCGTCTGCAGCTGTCAGGGAGGACTGTCTGTGATGGCTCAGGGAGGACCGTCTGCGGCTGTCAGGGAGGACTGTCTGTGACTGTCAGGGAGGACCACCTGTGGCTGTCAGGGAGGACCATCTCTGAATGTCAGGGAGGACCATCTGTGAATGTCAGGGAGGACCGTCTGTGGCTGTCAGGGAGGACCGTCTGTGATGGCTCAGGGAGGACCGTCTGTGGCTGTCAGGGAGGACTGCCTGTGATGGCTCAGGGAGGACCATCTGTGAATGTCAGGGAGGACTGTCTGCAGCTGTCGGGAGGACCGTCTGTGATGGCTCAGGGAGGACCGTCTGTGAATGTCAGGGAGGACCGCCTGTGACAGCTCAGGGAGGACCATCTGTGAATGACAGGGAGGACTGTCTGCAGCTGTCAGAGAGAACCGTCTGTGATGGCTCAGGGAGGACCGTCTGTGGCTGTCAGGGAGGACCGCCTGTGACGGCTCAGGGAGGACCGTTTGTGACTGTCAGGGAGGACCATCTGCAGCTGTCAGGGAGGACCGTCTGTGACTGTCAGGGAGGACCATCTGTGACTGTCAGGGAGGAACATCTGTGATGGCTCAGGGAAGACAGTCTGTGGTGGCTCAGGGAGGACCGTCTGTAACTGCTCAGGGAGGACCATCTGCGGCTGTCAGGGAGGACCGTCTGTAACTGCTCAGGGAGGCCTGCTTCCTGACGTGGACGCCCCTCACTCCTGACACCATGCCCTCCCCACCTTGATGGACTTGCACCCTGGACCTGTGAGCCAAATAAACCTCCTTTCCTAAGTTGCCTTGTTAGGTGTTTTGCCCCAGCAACAAGAAGACAATCAGCACAGGATTCCTTCCCATCGTGCTCCCCTCAGTGCTCCCCACTGTGCTCCCTTCTGTGCTCCCTACTGTGCTCCCCACTGTCCTTCTGTGCTCCCCATTGTACCCCCACTGTCCCTCCCACTGTCCCTGCTTCTAGCCACCACAGTCGCTATATCCACATTCCAGCAAGTGACTCAGGCCCCGTCCCCAACCCGTGGCAGCCAGAGAGGGGGGTGCTGCGCTTGGCCTCCTGGAACTGCGTCGCTGCGGCTCTGAGGACACGCTGCTCTCCTCCGGGGGCCACCAAGTCCTCATAACACAGTCCTCCCAAGCTGACATGTGAGCGTGGAAAAGCTCGGGCCAGGCTCTCGTCTTCTTCCTTCAGCACCCCGCCTCCACGTGTGCGTCCACGTGCCTCCACGTGCCTCCACGTGTGCGTCCACGTGCCTCCACGTGTGCGTCCACGTGCCTCCACGTGTGCGTCCACGTGCCTCCACGTGTGCGTCCACGTGCCTCCACGTGTGCGTCCACGTGCCTCCACGTGTGCCTTCACGTGTGCCTCCACATGCTTCCACGTATCTCCACGTGTGCCTTCACATGTGCCTCCACGTGCCTCCACGTGCCTCCACGTGCCTCCCTTGCATGGGCTGAGGATCTGAACTCAGGTCCTCATGCTGGGTGCCAAGCACTTTACTGAGCACCTCCCAGCCCCACCCCTGGCTTCTTGGGCCCTGGGTTTAGGGCCCTGCCCTGGGGGGCCATGAGCTCCCTGGGGAGATGTGCTCAGGACCCGCTTGGCTGGTGCACCGATCTCTTTGCCGGCTGGGACAAACGTGTCGCCCACAGGGCAGCCACAGGCTTCAGTGGTTTTCTTGGAAGACCAAGGAGAAAAACAAACATGCAAACAAACAAGCCAGTAATCCACAAGGCTGCCTCCTGCTCTCTGACTCCTCGAGTGGGAACAATTAAAGTTTATTATAAAGTGTGTTTACTTCTGCAACATTGAGAAACACAAAGAGGAAAACCTCCCCAAAGGCCGGTTCTGTTTCCCATTGCAGATACTAGCCAACAGCCACACAAAAAAAGAGAATATTCTGGAAGGCATCATTGTGCAACAAGTTTACAAGGCGAGCCATCGTGCAATAGATTCCCCCATTATAGCATACTGAATTCCATTTCTATTTTAAATTAACTCAAGGTAGGACCCGCCCCAATCTTAATACCGTCCAGAGTCACTTAGAGACCTAGACAAGGTCTGGGAGACGGCTCAAGGTTAGGCCTCTGCCTCGAAAGCAGAAAGAGCTGAGTTCGGATCCCAGATCCCATGTAAAAATGCCAGGTGGAAATGGCAGTGGCCTGCACTTCTGGCCCTGGAAGGCAGAGCCTGGGAAATCCCAGGGCAAAGCAAAACGGAGGTTGAAGCAATCCAGGATGATTCCCGAAGTCACCTTTGGGCCTCCACAGGGACATACAGTGCCTCTGACACACATGCGGAGAAAAAGAATAAGAAAAAACACGTAGGTGGTAAAGAAGCGTCATCCGGACGCAGCCGCTCGCTTGCCAGATGGGACAGGGTCGGGAGAGCCAGTGACCCATGCAGACCGCTGCAGTGAGGAGCCTGAGGCGCCTGCTCCCTCCTGTGGGGACCCGAGGCCTCCTGTCAGCCTGGCTTCATGCCTGGCTCAACTGGAAATGGTGACCTTCATGTGCGACCCGTGTTCTGCCTCTGTCACGTGACCAGTGTTCTGCCTCTGTCACGTGACCCGTGTTCTGCCTCTGTCACGTGCATCCCTTGCTGCAGGGAAGCCTGGGTCACCTGCAGGGGGGGGGGGAGGGATCGGGAAAAGACTCAGCCAGAACAGACGCTCCCCGGGGCCTCTGCTGCTCTGTCTCTGAAGGCTGTGGGTCCAGAGGAGCATCCAGGAGAAGCCTCCTCCAACCGCAATGCTCCGCATCCCGAAGCTGGGCAGCAAGCAAACGCCCCCCCCCCCCCGAGATGCTGAGGCAAGGACAAATACGGAGCCGGGAGCGGCAACTGTGTGCGTTTGCTGGGGCTCAGCAGCAAACCGTGCCCTTGGGAGCGGAAAACAACAGACGTGTGCTCCCACCACAGTTCTGCAGGCTCCATACTTGTACAGGCTCGGAGCCAGAGTCCACCCTGCGATGGGGAAGTTTCTGGATACACAGGATGGGAAAAGAGGCCCTTCAGCCTGGAGTTCAGCTGTCTCTTCAGCTGGGGATCTTGGTCCAGCCTGATCTGTGGGGTCATGGTTTAAAGGCGAACTGTTCCCCAACAGGCTCGTGTGTAATCCGCAGTTAATGCTGGGAGGTTGTGGCAACTTTAGGAGGTGGAGCCTGGCTGGAGGAAGGCGGGCCGAAAGGGACAGGCCCCGAGGGTGATTAGCCCCACCCTGCACCCTAGTAGTCTGCTGCTGCGGTCTGCAGTTTGCTCTCTCTGCTGCCTGATACCTGCAGGGACCGCAGCCACCTCCATCTGTCGCCTGTCACTCATACTTTCATTGTCATGACATCTCCCCTCCTGTACACCAGAGACATCGTTCTCCCCTTGAGTTGCTCGAGTGTGAATGTGTCGAGTGACCAGACACACAGCTCCTGCCAGCTGTGAGCCTGAGATCCTCAGGGGTCTCTGTTTGCGCCGCAAAGATCAGTCCTAATCCGGGTGGTACTTAATCCTGGGCAGCAAATTGACACACTTGGCATTAACTAAGATCAGCTGACATCACTTGAAGAAAATTTCTGGATAATACAAAGACCAGTCCTAGATCCCATTGGAACTTCCCAGTAGTGGACCAGATAAAAAGAGCCACAGAGCAGAAGAAAGACTCTCAGGAATCCTCCAGCCGTCAGCCACGTGGAGGGTGCGACTTAGCCTCTCTCCAGCGTCCGCCGGCCCGCCGTGCCACCTCCACTGTGAAAGACCATCTCCTCTCTGGAACCGTAAGGGGAATACATTTCCTTTTCTCCCTTAAGTTATTTGGCTCTGGGTGTTGTCTCGGGACGCTAAGAGTAACCGTTACAAGCCCCTTGTGTGAAGCTGATTTGTCTTAATCTTTTAGTATTTCATGTGTGAATAGAGTGAATTTATTATTAGTCTCACTTTTTAATCCCCAATTCCATCTCCCTTTTCTTCCCCTTACAACCACTCTTCTCCTCCACCAGACTCCCCCGTTTACGTCTTTTTGCATCTGTGGCCCCCTGGGCTTCATCTGAGTTGCCTTTGGGGACATGAGTGAGCTCATTGGAGCACAAGCTACGCGGCAGTTCAAGCTGCTTCTACAACTCAGCGTAGACGCTTACAGCAGTTTTTCAAGCACAAATCCTCCGTTTTCCTTGAGGAGAGATTCTGCCCTTTCTTCCCCATCAGCATTAGCCCTCATCAGTCTCTCAGGGAGGTGCTGGGGGCTTCTTGATCTTTGCCCTTCCTCCGGTGATAAGTTGGCAGGACAGTTCCCACGCAGGGCTTGCGGCATAGACAGAGCTGCAGTGACTTCACGATCCCACGGTCCTGTCAAGTGCAGGAGACAATGTGTGGCCACACCCCTGCCCCACTTCAGGCTTTCACAATCTTACAGTTCCCCTTTCCAAGATGTTCCCTGAGCCTTGGGGTGGGGTGGGGTGCTTAGATGTCCTGTCCAGGTCTTTACAGCCCAAAGTTACTTATTTTTTGCACTTTGACCAGTTATGTTTTTCCATAACAGTGTTTAGGTTGAGAACTGAATGTTCCTCCGATGCGCGGGAATCATGACAAGGCAGTTCGATGTAGTGTCTTATCGCTAACCCTTCACAGCATGCACTCTTCCTAAGCCGTGTCCTCCCCTTTCTCAAGTTCTTGTTTGGCTTACAGTCCCAGCAACGGATCCCTAGTGACAAGCAGGCCTTAGGTCGGAAGAGAAGGCTATGGTTACTGCCTTGACACCCGTGCCACTACCATGCCAGGGGTCGCCTCCCGTCTGTCATGTGATCGTTGGCGCAGTGTTCACAGATGACAGGAATGCTGATCGCTCTTCCCTCGTGGCTTGCAAAGTACTTTCTGATACCGTGTAAGCTGTCGGCAAGGGGAAACGCCCGACCAGTTCCAGCTGGTGATTTTTGTCCATGTCCTGTGATCTGTGCGTGTTGCATCTTCAGTACTGTCAGTTTCTAGAAGGGCAAAAGCCTACCCTGTTTGGGCCCTTTGAGGCCTCTCTGACCAATAGCTTATTAGGAAATGTCACAAGCCTGTTACTCGTAGTATTGTTTAATTGTCTCTGGGTTCTAGTTGAGCTCGCAGGGCATTTTTGTTTCACCTTATTTTAATCTTTACCCTCCCCCCTCTTTCTTCCCCTCTCCCTTTTCTCCTCCCTTCCCCTGCTACTTCTCCCCTCCCCTCATTTCCTTCCTCCTCCCTTCATTTCCTTCCTCCTCCCTCCCCTATTTGCTTCCTCCTCTCCTCCCCTCATTTCCTTCCTCCTCCCTCCCCCATTTCCTTCCTCCTCCCTCCCCTCATTTCCTTCCTCCTCCCTCCCCCATTTCCTTCCTCCTCCCTCCCCTCATTTCCTTCCTCCTCCCTCCCTCATTTCCTTCCTCCTCCCTCCCCTCATTTCCTTCCTCCTCCCTCCCCTCATTTCCTTCCTCCTCCCTCCCCTCATTTCCTTCCTCCTCCTTCCCTTTTCTCTGTCCTCTTCTCACGACACTGAGTTAAGAATGATCTTATCTGAAGACCAGCAATGATTGCATCTGCAAAGACCCAAATATGCTCACAGAAGCAGGGGCCCTAGCTTATGTTCTGGGGGCCTCTCCCAACATGTCAGGGAAGAGGCTCACCCCAGCGCTCACCCCAGCATGTCAGGAAAGAGAGGGGGGCTCACCCCAGCATGTCAGGGAGAGTCTAGACACCCTCTTGGGAAAGGCGATGGTGGTCTTGCAGCCCCCAGAGCCAGCAGAAGGAGCCTTGGGCTGCAGCTCAAGGTGTTACGTTCTGTCTGTGCAGACCCAGGGGACTTGGGAGGAACCCGCCCCTTTGCAGACCCCAATTCTGCCCCTGTAACCTGACACTTACATGAGATCCATCCTGCGGTACATGGATGGCCTTGCCTAGTGCGTTCTTGAATGTGCTCCTAGGGGTGCAGTACCCCCGGATGGCCTTCCCCTAGTGCGCTCTTGAATGTGCTCCTAGGGGTGCAGTGTACCCCTCCTGCCGGCAAGCCAGACGTCTCCCAGGTCCAACCACCGTTTCCACCGTCGGGTGTAGCGTCTACAGTGCTCCCGTGGGCGTCTGGACGCACGTCCGTTGTGCCGTGTTGGGCTTGGCTGGAGAACGAATCTGGCGGTGCTGAGAAGACCAGTCCTTGCAGCCGAGTCGTCCTGGTGTACTGGATTCGGAACACTTTCCCTTCGATTTTTCCAGAGGTGCATTCCAACCTCTGAGCTCAGCGCGTCCCCCGAGCTCCGTGTCCTGGTCACAGCGCGCACTCCGGGGGGCGTGTTCTGGCTCTCGCGATGTCTGGGGAGGAGCAGCTGGAAGTTCCACCGTATCACCAGCCACTCCTGAAGATCTGGGTGACATCTAAACATCGTGGATAAACCAACTCTTATTACCCACATTTCTACCTGCCGGGGCAAAGGGAGAGCGTTGCCATAGAAACATAGAGTTATTCCCAGGGGAAGTTGTGCACATTTTTTTCTTTCTTCTGTGTATATCCACTGATCTAAAACCGCCAGCTCTACATAAACACAGGGGTCTTGATGCTGCGGGTCACAGCTGTGTCGTTTAGCACCTGGCTTAGAGTGGCCCAGAATGGCCCAGTGTGGCCTGCACCAGATACCTGATCGTGAAAGAAAGTGAGGCTCCGAGCCCCTGAGATGGCTTCGTGCAGCCAGAAACGTGAGCAGCCTCGCGCCTCCTCCGCTCCTCCTCCTACCTGAAGGCTCAGAGAACCTCTAACCTGAGCTGTTTGGTGATGTTCCCACCCTCCCTCCGCCCCTCCCTCCGCCCCTCCCTCCATCCCTCCCTCCATCCCTCCCTCCTTCCCTTCCTCCATCTCTCCCTCCTTCCTTTCTTTCTTGTGTAAATTAATTGCACAAAACAATTAAATCATGACATATTTATTTGTGTATATAAAGCATTTTGGTCACATCCATAGACTTTACCTCCCCATTCATCCTGCTCACTGCTGTCCCCTAAATGCCCCCAGCTCTTTCCCTCTAACCGCCCCCAGCTCTTTCCCTCCAGCTGCCCCCAGCTCTCTCCCTGCACCCCCCTCCAGCACCTGTAGAAGCAACAGGGTCCCACACTGCCACCTCATGGTGGCTCTTCATAGCTGCAGGCCCCTGTGCTTCTGCCGGTGTTGGAGGGAGGGGCAGAGGCAGGTAGACGCTGAAGACTGGAGCAGGGAAAAGGAGGGTGAACTTAAGGGCCGGCTCTGTCTTCTGGGGCCAGTGGTCAAGGGAGTGCCCAGATGAGGCCGGATGACACAGAACCACGGAGCCGTGGGAGTAATTTCCTGAGGCGAGTCAGGATTTGGGATTGTTCTGCAAACATCGGTCTCAATCTCGGCTCTCGGCTAAGTTTCTGCAAAGAACCGTCGGTGCCGTGGGAAAGTAGGCAGAGATCCAGAAAGTCCTTTTTTTTAAATTTTTTAAAAAATTTTTTATTGTTAATTATTATTTATTCAACTGTGTGCATGTGCGTGTGTGTGTGTGTGTGTGTGTAGAACCACAGATGAATTCGCGAACCACCATGGACGCCTCCACCTCCTTCTGCCCCGGGATTCACAGGCTCCGCCCTACCAGGACCAGAAGCGCAGGCCGCCCCCGCTTCTGCCTGGCGTCTATACGTGGGATCTGGGATCCGAACTCAGGACCTTCCGCCTGCAAGGCGGAGGCTTAACCCCTGAGCCACCTCTCCAGCCCAAGATCCAGAAAGTCTTAACCAAAGTCAGAAAACCAATGCAGGGGAAAAACCTATTGGTGAAGGGGAGAGCGGGGACCCCCATTCCTTCCCTACCCACCTTTCCCCTCTTTCCAAGAGAACTGTCTGTAACACTAAGTGCACAGCCCTGGCTGGAGGCGAATGATGCTGGAGTCACTAGAGGAGTGAAGCCTGGTGGACCGCACCTAACAGGAGGGAGGCGCGCCAACCCCGAAAGCCCGCCCCTTGCAAGCGCCTGCTGCTAAGCTCTCTCTGCCCTGCCCACTTGCAGACATTCTGGCTTCAGGTCTAGCTGGTTCTTGGGAGGCTTCTGTGTGTGCCCTATGGTGTCCATAGAAACTTCCTGATCTTTTCCTTCCGAGGCTCAGCTCAGGCCACGGTGACTCTGCTTCCCAGCATCCTCAGGTGCACCCAGCAGCTGTGGGCTTTTGGGGAACACTGGGAGGAGAGATGCACATGTCCTCTGTCGAGTCCCTAGTGATGCACTGTGGTCATGCTAGAAAACATCTTCCATCACGGCTGAGCACACACATGCCGTGCAAACCAGTGTCTTCCAGAGGTGGCATTTACCACCGTGTGATGCTTTGACATTTCTATTCCATTCTATTTCGTGTCTTTGAATGTGGCTTATCCTAACAAATCAGTGCTATGGTCGCAGAGTAGTCCGCAGTTGGAAAACTCTGCCTTATTAGTGGGTTTAGCTGGTTGGATGGGGGACGCAGCGCCTGCTGGAGATGTAGAAACAGAACGTATTTCTTTCTCATGATGCACAGCTCTGGGAATGACAGGAAGCCTTGCTCGTCTTTCAAGCTGTCCGCTCTGCTGTGGGTTTGAAATAAATCCATTCAGATACTCAAGAGATCTTTCTCTTCAGCTTTATCTCCTCCCATCTGGGAGCGGTGTGGATGGAGTGGGAGGAAACGGAATGCAATGGGTTAAAGAACAAAGATGCTGCACTGCCCTTAGGTCACAGCCAGACGCTGACCTTGACCCACGGCTGCTGGGTGAGGGCGGTGCCTGGCACACGTTAGCTAATCCTGGACCAGCCCCGTGATGAGGCATAAGCCTCCCCTCCCCATCCTAAGTGCTCACAGCACTGTGAACACAGTCACGAAATAGCTGCCTCACCAGAAGAGAAGCCGACCACACGTGCTGGCCTGGCCATGAGACACCCGTCCACCTTCGTCCTGTGGGTCAAAGAAAAGCGAAGCCACTTCCGTGAGGACCTGCAGTCACGATGCGCTACATTTCCCTGCGTCCTTCAGCGAGGATCAAAAGTTAATCGTTGCAAATAAAGACTAGACCTCAAAGTGCCGTGTGGTCTTACGAGACTTGGATGAAGGGCCAGCGAGAGGCTCGGTGGGTAAAGGCGGCCGTGGACAAACCGGGCGGCCTGCACTGGAGCCCCAGAGCCTCCAGGTGGAAGGACAGCCCAGGCCTCTGAAGCTGCCGGCCGACCTCTACACGCTGTGCTGGTCACACTGTTCCTGCTACTCTCCCTGCCGCTGGGAGACAGGCGCAGACACAGCAGCCTAGGGGGAGTTTAGCTTGCGGTTCCCCGGCAGACACGAGGTCTATTGTGGTGGGAGGCACAGACGGCATGATGGGCCTCCAAGAGCAAGCTGCAGTCAGCTGCACCCTGGAGCCACTGCCAAGGGAAGCAGGGCGGGGCCACCCCACCTCAAGACCTGCCCCCGGGACATGTCTTCCTCCCGCAGGGCTCCACTTCCCAATGATTGACAGCTGCTAAGAATGCAAACACGTGAGCCTGTGGGAGACACCTCACGTTCAAACCATGATACACACGGGGGTGTATGCGTGCCTGCTTTTTCTCTCGCAGAAAATAAAGAAAACATAATTTATTTTTATGTATTTTTTTCATGGGGAGACTGTGTTTATTCCCGACCCAGAAGAAGGTGTTGGGCCTGGTGGTGGTGAAGCGGGGCTTGTGCTGGGGCGGGAACTTGATCTTTGAGTCATGGAAGTGCTTGACACTCGCTGGCGGGGATTCCCATCGCTCGCTTCATGATGTGGATGGAATGCATGCGTACGGGGGTCACCCATGTGCTGTAGCACTGCGTGGTGGCGCCCGAGGGCGTCAAAACACATGTTAAAAGGCTTGAATACAGCCTAGAAAAAATCCAATAAAAGGATGAGTGAGAGTAAATAAATAACCAGGTGTGATTTTACTGAGAGCACAGGTCACGGTCCTATGCCCACCCAGTCTAGAGCCATCTGTTCAAGGCCGAGGACCCTTATCACACACTGGTTCTGTGGTTTAGATTTAGATGTCCCCAAAACCATGCGTCGCAGGCTTGGTCCAGTCTGGGCACATTGGGAAGTGGTGAATGGGGGGTCCCGTGGACGGAAGTGAAGTCATCCTGGGGTTTCTTAGAAGGGCGCTGGGACCTGGCCGGCCGGCCCTGACCCTCTGCTCTTCAGCCAGCGCTCAGCCGGGTGACGGCTGGTCCCGATGCTGCTCTCTGTGGATCCCTCGTGCCTGGACAACAGGCCAAGAGGCCGTGGAGCAAACCTTTCTGGCTGAACATGCACAGCACTTCTAGCTGCTCGTCCTGGGCGTCTTTGACAGTGACCAGAGGCTGACCGGCACCTGGGGACGCGTCCTGTGATCAGAGGGCCGACCAGCCGGGGGGGGCATGTCCTGCTGTCAGGCGCTGGCCAGTGCATGGGACACGTCTATAGTGCTGGAGATTCTTTTCGAGTCCCACACGGAGATGAATATGTCGTCCTGTGTTTATTTATTCATCAGTAGAAATGAAGAATCAAGTTGCAACAATTCTCCTGTTGGCACAAAACAAGTCAACCCTTGACTCGGAATTTCAAAAACAGCACCCTTCTTTGATGTAAAAAACTTCTAATGTTTATAATTTGTATTCTGGAAGATAAAAATTACAAGCTTGAAACGAGTCAAAGGCCATATTCCCAACTGTTGCAGCCACGTTGACGTCACTAATGACGTCTTTAATACATTGCAACGAGCGCTGGAGTAATGACGCGGGCGGCCGTTCAGGTCTTGCTTGGGACCCGTTACTGCCCACGACGCCCACTGGACATGGCGGGGGAGGGGAGAAGAGCTGTTGGGCTCATTGTTTCCGAGGCTGCAGTGTGGTCGCTCGCTTTGAGCTGAGGCAGAGGCCGGGTGGGGAGGCCCCGGCAGAGCTGAGATGTCGCCCCATGCGGCCTCGAAGCAGCAGGGTCGCAGGCAGCTGCTGCTGTACCAGCGTCACGTGGTTCCGCACGTGGGCTGAGGCGCGCCCGCCTGCACAGCACCGCGTCAGCCCCTGGGCCTTTCTGCAGCCAAACATACCAAGGTCAATGCCTAGATATATCCGAGGGTCAGACTGCTCTTCAACTGCACGAAGTGGCTGTCGCTTCCAAGATCCTTCTGGATGTCACCTGCTCTCCTATTCCTCCTGACGCCCAGTGAGTGTGAGTAGCTTCCGCGGGAGGAGACGTTTCTCATGACTGGACAGAACACGCACATACTTAGACGGACTCCCCGTGATCAACTCACCGACCTTCACAGTGACCTACAGAATTCCTCTGATGTGACTGTCATCATTTATTTTTGGTCGCATGCCACCTAGGCTGGCCTCGAGCGCTTGATGTAGCGGGGACGGCTCTGAACTTCTGATCCTCCTTGGAGTGCAGGAGCCGCAAGTGTGAGCCGCCAGGCCCAGCTCGCTGCAAGGAGCACTGCCAGGCCCGGCTCGTGCTGGGGGCTCACCAGTAAGACACGCTCTACGTGTTGACTCAAAATGTGTATCTGATGCAAACTTGAAACGTGTTTCAGCGATACTGTCTTTTCAATGAGCTCCAAATATGTTAATGTAAAATATGAAGGTCAGCTATCCTGTCACAGCGGGAGCCAGTTCCCATCGCATCTGCATGCCATCAAGTGGGCAGCTTGCCTTCGGACACATGCCGTCCACTGGGGAGGACGGCTCGTTATCTCTCTTGATCTCCCTCATCACAGCATGAAGCCTGTTTCCCACATAATGATAATTCTTGATAAAAGTTCAGAGAGATGCTTTTCTTTTGTTAAAAAAATCTGAGTCTAGGAGCTGGAGAGGTGGCTCAGGGGTTAAGCCTTTGCCTTGCAGACGGAAGGTCCTGAGTTCGGATCCTAGACCCTACATATAGATGCCGGGTGGAAGCAGGGGTGGCCTGCACTTCTGGTCCTGGTAGGGCGGAGCCTGTGAATCCCGGGACAGAGTAAACAAGGAAGAGGTGGAGGCGTCCATGGTGGTTCCCGAATTCGCCAGTGGTTCTACACACACACACACACACACACATACATAAACACACACGCACACATGCACAATTGAATAAATAATAATAATAATAATAAAAATCGGAGTCTAGTCATGGCCCATTAACTTTATCTTATAATTTGCTAATGTATCTTTTGCTGGTAGTCAGAATAATGCTACACAAGTCACAAATACACAGACAAATGAGAGAGGCTGGGTGGGATGGAGGGGAGTAGAGGGGGGAGGAGAGGACACAGGACATGACCCAGAGTGCAGACAGTGGCTGACAGGCAGCTGGAGAAGGTGGAGGAGGCCCATCGAGCTGGGCTCCGTGAAGCTCACGCGGGCCCAGTCCACACCCCGCACCTGTGGGCTCCATGACGCTCACACGGGCCCAGTCCACACCCCGTACCTGTGGGCTCCTTGAAGCTCGCACGGGCCGAGTCACACCCCACATCATGGGCTCCACGTAGCTCACACAGGCCGAGTCACACCCTACATCATAGGCTCCGTGAAGCTCACACGGGCCGAGTCACACCCCGCACCTGTGGGCTCCGTGACGCTCACACGGGCCCAGTCCACACCCCGCACCTGTGGGTTCCGTGAAGCTCACACGGGCCCAGTCCACACCCTACATCATGGGCTCCGTGAAGCTCACACGGGCCGAGTCACACCCCGCATCATGGGCTCCGTGAAGCTCACGCGGGCCGAGTCACACCCCGCATCATGGGCTCCGTGAAGCTCACGTGGGCGAGTCACACCCCGCATCCATGTGCAGCCTGAGCTCTGTCATCGCGTCGATGCTTCTGCACATATCTGGTGAGTTTCCCGCTAGACTCTGAGCACACTCCTCCAGCGCTGGCCTCGTGCTTATGTAAGCAGGATGCCAGCCTGGTGCCAGCTCAGAGCAGACACCATAGGTGACTGGCATCCTCAGAAGGAATGGACGAGAGCCCGGGACAGGCAGTGGGTGGCAGATCCTAAAGTCCTTCATGATACCTGTGGGTTAGAAATACTATTCCTTGTCCGAATGTGCTTAAGTCTCGATGCCTCTGCTGAAGGAGTGTAATTTCCACGGCTGAATGCTGTCTGCATTTAGACATCTTGGCCTGGCCGACCCTCCCAAGCCCGGGCTCACTGTGGGACACTCAGGGCTGCCAGTGCGGACAGAAGCTTCGCCGGGACGCTCGGACGGCGTTAGCTGAGGAGCAGAACAGATCCCTGATGATCGACAGCTAACACGGTGGTGTAGAGAACAGGCAGCATCTGTCGCCCAGCACGTCCTGAGCATTCTGATAGTCTAGGGCGCTGAGGGCCAGCGCATCGCCTCTCTTCCGCCTCCACTGCCGCCAGCCTTGCTCGGTTTTCTCTGCTCTGCCTTCCAACCCCAGGAAGGACCCCGGCTTTGTGCCTGGAGTCAGGGCGCTCTGGTCCTGTCTGGCTCCTGACAGACTCCAGGTCGGGGAGTCTCAGGCACCCGGCTAGGGTAAGACAGAGGCAGACTCTCCAGCAGGTGGGGCCTCTGTCTGTGTGACACTCTGGGGAGGGGGAGGACACTCCCCTTCCGTCCACTAGCACCCCCAACCTCCCCAAAACCCCAGTTTCCTCCTGGTGTTTAGACTTCAATGTGGCTTTGCTCCGATCTCTAGTTCTCTCACTTCCGAGAGGAGCCGACCTCCTCCATCACTGCTTCCACACCTCGGCCTCCAGGAGACAAGCATGCTCGTCACTGGTCGGGGAACTGGCTGTCTACATGCAAACAACTGAAGGTTCACCCTGATCTCACAACAAATGCAAACATCAAACCGATCAAATACCTAAGAACTGAATCTACGAAACTTCCAGGTGAAAACAAGCAGGAGAAGTCTCCTGATCCCAGACAGGCTGTGGTTTTTCAGATGCATCGATGGGCACTACAAGGACAGAAAGGTAGAGGGGATTCTGCCATTTAAAATTGGTGCAGTGAAAAGTTATAATCAGTAGAGTGAGGCAGTCTCTTGCCGTTGGAGGGAGAAAATGGTTAAAGTCAGTTTTTTCTTTGTGTTCACTTGTTTTTATTCTCTTGTGTTACATCATCACTACAGTGAATTTGTAATATTTTCACCCCTTAATCCCCAATCTCATTCCTCCTTCTCTTCCCCTTATACTTCTCCCCTGCCCATCTGCCTTCTATTTTCAAGTCTGTTTGCATGTGTGGCTATTGCAGTTACCCTTTGTGGTACCATGAGACAGCACTCAGGTACAACTTAAGGAGAAAGGACATTTACTTATTATTATTTGACAGTTCCAGAGGGGAGATAACAGTCCATTTTTGGCGGGAAGCCCTGGCAGCAGCAGAAGCTGGAGGCTTCTGCTCAGGTCACTGCAGACATCATGGGGGCTGAGAGAGCAAGTACTAGCAGAAGCAAGGCGGGGCCATCCAGCCTCAGGGCCACCCCCTCCTCCTGCAAGGCTCCACCTCCTAAAGTTGCTAAGACCTTCCCAATCATTAACATCAGCTAAGGATGCAATATGTGAGCTTGTGGGGCACAGATCAATTCAAACCATGACGGTGGCCCAAAGCTGGGTTTCACCTGCTCTGCCTTTGATGACGCATGCTGGGCCATCACCCCCTGAGAAGGGCCAATGAGCAAACTTTATGAGGAGCTCCTACAACTCAGCAACATGGGCACAATTTAGGAAGCGGGCAAAGGAACTGGTTAACAGTCTCCAAAGATCTGTGAATGACCAACAAAGGCGTGGAAGTGGCCGGTCCACTAACCACTGGAGAGATGAAAGTGGCCGGCCCACCAGCCACTGGAGAGATGAAAGTGGCCGGCCCACTAACCACTGGAGAGATGAAAGTGGCCGGCCCACTAACCACTGGAGAGATGAAGGCAAGGTGAACATCTGGCTGCTGAGAATAAGCAACAGGAAATAATGCGTGTCATCGAGGACCTGCAGGAGCCCGAACCCTGGTTCCCTTGGGAAGGCCAGACACACATTATGGTGGATCGTCAGACAGCACAAATGGAATCATTGTTCCATCCATCAGTTGTAGTTCTGAGTCGGCGCCTGTCATAGTTAGACACAGGTGTCAACTTAACCATTGAAGGTTTGAGCTCTGGGCACATTTGTAAAGAATTAGTGGTTGAGTTAAGCCCAGAGCAAACCAGCAGTAGATTGTTTCGTGGATGGAAGGCCCAGCCCCTGGTGGGCGGGACTAGTCCCTGGGTAGGTAATAAAGTGGAGGGAGCTGTTTGAGAAAGGGGGCATCCTTGTGTGCACTTGGCCAGACGTGCTAGTGTGGCAAGTACAGATCGTCCCTCTCGGCTATCATGTGGAGATGGTGTGGCCAGTTCTCTCGGCTCTGGTGTTGGTGTGAGCTCTCCTGCCAAGTTGGACTAAGAACTGTAACCGGATTATTGTAAGAGAATAAACCCCTTGTTCCCTTAAGGTATTGGGTGCAGGTGCATTGCAGCAGTGGCCGAAGGAGAGCAGGGTCTCACAAGGGTCACTAGACACCCACCACGGCATCATCCTCACCGTGACAGAAGCGGAGGCAGCCTGGAGCTCAGCGAGTGGGTAAAAGTGCAGTAAGTGCAGCAGAATTTTGTCTTCCCTAGACAGGAAGGAAACTGACACGCTCCACGTGGAGGACCATTAAAGGCATTTGGCCAAGGAAAGTAAGGCAGTTGCAGAAGGACGAAGCTGCCCCTATGCGGCTGGTGAGTCCGAGTGCCAGGCATGCAGGTGGCACAGGCTGGCACAGGCTGCTGAGGGCCGAGGATGGAAGCAGTGAGGGGTTGCTTAGCACGCGTGACCAGGGGCCGGGGTTGCATGACTGTGCGCGTGGACTGAACCCTGGACTTGCGTGGCGAATCATGTGTAATGTGGCGTGTGGTTAATCTTTGCACATGCTTGCGTGGCTGTGTGTGCATGAACTTGGTTGTGCAGGTGCATGTGCGTGCATGTGTGTGAATGTGCATGCGTATGTGTGCACTTGTGTGTCCATGTGCATATGTGTGCATGTGTGTTCTTGTGTCACTTGCGTGCCCATGTGCATGTGTGTTCTTGTGTCACTTGCGTGCCCATGTGCATGTGTGTTCTTGTGTCACTTGCGTGCCCATGTGCATGTGTGTTCTTGTGTCACTTGCGTGCCCCTGTGCATGTGTGTTCTTGTGTCACTTGTGTGCTCCTGTGCATGTGTGTTCTTGTGTCACTTGTGTGCTCAAGTGCGTGTGTGCTCAGAGGCCAACACTGTGTCTTTTCAGCGGTTTCGCACGTAACCTTGAGCTCATCAAGGTGGCTGGTATGGCTGTTGCATTGAGTTCTAGGGACACATCTATCTTGCCTCTCTGTATCTCCCCCCATCCAGTTCTAGGTTTACAGATGATGTGTGCAGATGTGCCTGGCATCTTCTGTGGCTGCTGGGGATCTAGACTGGGTCCTTCTGCTTTCACAGTTACTGACCGGGCCATCTCCCTGCCCTCAATGTGTAACCTATGTGTGCGCGCGCTTGTGCATGTGCTTGTGCGTGTGTGAGCACTTGTGCATGTGTGTACTTGTGAATGCATGTGCACTTGTGCATGTGTGTGTGTCTGAGACGGCACTTTGAGTATGCGTGTCTGTGAGGCCCACGTGTGACACTGAGAATCGTCCTGCATTACTCTATTTACCTATTGCTTTTCTCTGGGGTTTCTGTCTTCCTAGCTCTGTCTTCCAGGGCTGGAATTGTAGGCCGCTACCATTTCTGCCAGGTGTTTTGACTCGGGAGCTGGGGACGGTCAAGTTGGCAGGATCTATAGATAAACCTAGAAAATAAAAAGGGCATCTCTGAGGTAGGACTTCTGCAGAGGTTTGGCCGAGGTGGGAGGACCTGCAATGAATGTGGGCAGTGCCCACATGGGCTGGGGTCTCAGACTGAGTAAGTGGGGGACAACGAGCGAAGTGCCAGCGTTTTCTCTGCCTCTGCCTGACCAGCGGCCTCACGCTCCTGCCCTCATGGCAGACTGTGGCCCCCAATTAACCACCTTTCCAGAAGCTGCTCCAGTCAGTTATTTTGGGGTAGCAATAAGAGAAGTCGCCAATGCAGATGATAACTATTATTTGTATTTTACTACAAAACACAAAAAGAGGTATCAATGCTGTGCAGCTTGCGATTTTTAGAGTTTAATCCAGAGGGAGAGAGCCCAGTCTTCACACAGCTTGCTGGATTCAATAAAGTATCAAGGCTCTTTAATTAGCATACGGTCACATGAATGACTAACTTGGTAAAGAGTGGAGAGCTAAGAATTTGCTAAGAATAGTCTAAGTTGACAGATGACATGAGGAGTGTGGAAAGCTGCTTAGGGAGAACGGGGTAAGAAGCTTCCGCTCGTCCATTCATTTTTGAGGCCGGGTCTCATGTGTCCTCATCTGTGCCGCTGAGGTGACCTTGAACTTCCGCTTCCTCTGTCTCCACTTCCTCAGTGCTGAGGGACAGGCTTGTGCTACCAGGCCCCATATTAGCAGCGCAGAGATAGAACTCAGGGACTCTGTGCACCTACCTGGAATTGTGTGTTACTGGAGTCTCTCTCCTCCACTTCTGGGAAGTCACGAGTCTCTGAAATATTTTTCTTGAAAAGTTCTTTTGATTGATTTTTAATGGGTAAGTCAGCATTGTATGCAGATATGGACATCAAATTTGCTCTAAAGAGCTTCTCTGCTATCACAACGATGCTCACCGGGTAAATGACTCATAACAGATGCTGGGTGCAGGTATGTTGTGAATACAGCAGAAAATTTTTGGCCTTCAAAATAGATACTATGCCACTATGCAGCATCTAAAGGTCACTACGCTGAGTGAAATAAACCAGAAGTGAAAGGACAAATACTGAGGATCTCATGCATGGAGTCTGCAAGAGTTAAGTCTTACAAATACCAGGAAACAGTGCTTCCCAAGGCCAGCGCTTGCCCACGCTCAGAACCTAGGGAATGGGGTCCTGTGGCTTGAAGAGCACAAAAGTGCAGCTATAAAGTAAAGAGACTGTATCACAAGCAGCTGTAGTTGCAGAAACATGCTGCTGGTCGGGTGTGGTCAGGCAGCCCTGTGACCCAGCACTGTGAGGCAGAGACGGAAGGACCAGGGCTGAAGGTGGTTCTCAGTGATATGATCTGAAGCCAGTCTGCGTATCAGAAAAATGAAAGAAAACACTGCAGACTTAAAACTTACTGAAAGTGATCTTAAATACACACACACACACACACACACACACACACACACACACACACACACGAGTGCATGCTCTAATGGGTAACTACTATGTAATACATAGTTATTATAACAGATTTGATTGTGGTAACCATTTGATAATGTCAATTTTAGAATTACATAATGTCAATTTTAGAATTCTTTTCTGTTTTGTGGACTATTTCCATTGTATTTCTTCCCACATATGAACCAAGAGTCAAAAGGTTTGCATGCTTGAATTTCCAAGAGTTCGGATGCCACCATATATTCCCAGTCCTGCGGTGTGATCATGAACTGTGTCCCCGGCTGGCACCGTGTGGGAGGCGTGGCTCCTTGCGGGAGGCGTGGCTCCTACAGTCTCCCGTGTTACAAGCGTCATCTCTAGCCGGTGCAATTTTGGAAAGTGCTGGAGACTCTGGTGGAGTAGCTGCGGGGTCCTGGTCTGGGGACGGTGGCTGCGCTTCCCCTCCCCACTCCTCCTGCTGCTTTCTGGTTTGTCCTACTATGTGCATCCCGCCAGGATACTCTCCTCACTATGCACAGACCCACAGGCAGTGGAACCGCCACCTGGGACCTCACTCTCAGAAATCCTGGACCTCCAAACATGGGGAAAACACTGGCCCTTAAAACGTGTTTCTTCCAGATATTCAATGACAAAACCGACACGCTCACGTGGGCGCCATCACAGGACACTCTGCCAATCTTCATCAATTTCTTTTGCAAACTTTGCTCCTGTGCTTCTGGGATGGGCCCTGCGCAGGCCAGACACGGGCTTTCCTGGCTGACCAGCATCACGCATCGTGCCCGCTAGGCGAGCGGTCTGCCTAGCTGTATCTGTCAGTCGTATTTATTTGGCGTTTACTTATTTTCTGTGTCATTGGGGAACAGGGTCTCCTCATTTGTACTCACTGTGGCCAGGCAGGCCTTGAATTTGTGACCCTTATGCTCAAATGTCTCAAAGCTGACATCAGGCCTGTGTCCCAGGCCTGGCTCACAGCACATTTCATTTTGCATTGCCTGTGAGTCTGGTAATTATATGTCTCCTCCTCTCTTGTTAGTGTGTTACACACTTGTGTCTCTTGCTTACCTGCAGTTGGCTTCTGCTGTTTCATTGTATCAATTATAACACAGCATGTATTCTGCAAATACATTTCCCCAGACCATTGCTTCCCATTATGGGCCGGGTCTTCTCAACCAATTAGACAATCTCTTGCAGGTTTGCTCAGGACTTGCTAACTACCAGTCAGTCAGTCCTTCACAGATGTGCCTGAAGCTCAGCTTCGATTGTCAAGAGACACCTGTATCTATCTAACAGTGTGTCTTCCTGCGGTGGGAACAGGACCACTTGAGATCCCCCACCCACACGCACTTATTCCTTTTGTGGGAGAGGAAGGATCCTTGGAGCCCAGGTTTCCACGGGCGACTGCGCTCCTGTACTTGTGAGGACCAGGACAATCGGCTCGGGGCCCAGGGGCTGGGAGACCCCAGAGCGCCCCTTGCAGACGGGCTCAGATCCCTGACTCTGAAAACCCGCGAGGCCTGGATGTGCAGCCGGCGGCGGGATCGGAAGTCGCTTTGCAATTCGGCTGTTCCCGGGCGGTCTGCACGGGTTGCAGGACAGCGGGGGACCCGGAGCCTCTCCGGTGACGCGCAGCGCGGGCTCGCGAAGCGGCCTGTAGGCTCGACCCGCCCTCCGCCCACGCCGCCGCGACCTCCCTTCCACGAAACGCTGGGGGGGCCCTGCGACTTCAGGTGACTTCCGTCCTGCGCCCACCCGCAGCGGGACCCTGGCCCGCACCGACCTCGGGGTGAGGGTGGGGGCGGGGAGCAGCGCCGCGGGCGCGCGCGGGCCGCGTGGGGACCTGGCGCGGGGGCTCGCGGTGGCGGAGCCGCCGCCCCTGGGGTTCCTGGGCCCCTCGGAGCTGGCGGCGGGGGTACATGGCGTCCCGGGCTGCGGAAGTGCCGGGAAGGGGCTGGGCGCGCGTGGCCCGCCGCCGGAGCGGCCGCGGGGGAGGCTGGTGCCCGCGGGGGAGGCCTGGTGCCCGCGGGGGAGGCTGGTGCCCGCGGGGAGGCTGGTGCCCGCGGGGAAGGCCTGGCGCCCTCCGTGGGTCCCCGGAGGTTCGGTGCTGACGTTTCCAGAAGCGATCCGGACGCCTTCCGCTTCCTGCGGATTCGTGCGCGCTCCAGGGGCCGCCGAGACAAAGGCGCGTGGCCGGAAACTCGCGTGCGGGCGCCGTGGCCCCTCTCGCTCCTCGGGGCACACTGGTGTGTGGGGTCGCGTCTGCTGCGCCTGAGGTCCCCTCATGGAAATTGCTCTTGCTTTCTATTCCCAGCTGTTTCCCCAGGAGCTACTGGGGTGCACTGGTCGAGAAGGGCGAAGCTCGGTGGACCTGGGGGAAGGGGGTTGCGCCCACCCTGGCTCGCCTTGTGTGGCTGTGTGGTGCTTCTCTTCTTTCACAGAGCTATTCACCCGCCTCAGAGCCTTGGGGACACAGGGCAGAGCTCGGAAGGCTGGCGTTGGCTTTTATGGTGACCTTAAGAGTTTGACTTTTGTCTACGGTTCTGCATATCTCCCTCCTCCTCCTTCTGAGACCCTAAAGTGATTAAGTGTTGGCTAAGGACACTTCTGACCCAGAGATGCCATGAATAACTTTGGGGTGACGCAATTACAGTGGCTGGAGAGAGGCAGTGGTAAAGGCAAGACTCCCCCACTTCTGATGGTTCCCATCCCCCTGCTCTGGCCCAGGGCTCCGAGCCTTTCTTTATGGGATTGTTTCCTCTGATACAAAGAGGCTAGATGGACGGCCTGGCAGGAGGCGGGCGCCTGAGTGAAGAAGCCGTACTCCTGGGTGGGCAGATGTTGGCCTGACCCCAGGTGACCCTGGTCCACCCCCTTCCTGTGCCTCACCCTGTAGACTCTGCTTTCCGCTTTGGCGGAATCCTGGTGGGTTGTAGTGTCCCTGCCATGCATCCGTGGAGTCTTTGTTTTAAAAGGCGCAGAAGAACCATGTGTGAAGCCCGGGAGCCTGAGCCCCACGATAGGACACTGCTTCAAAGAACCAGAGGCAGGCAGAGGTGCTAGCGCCTGCTGCAGAACCCACGTGGTGGGGAGACACTCCTGGGCGCTGCCCTCTGTTCTCCATGCGCGTGCTGTGGCGTGCACGTGGGTGTGCGTGTGCGTGCGCGCCACGAAACATAAGTAAATAAATGTAAAAAGCAAAAACAAAGCAAGTCAGGTGGGGTGAGGTACCCTGAACACTATCTTTGAGAGGCGGGGGCAGGAGGGTCAAGAAGCAAGGCCAACCTCAGCTGCACAGAGTGTTTGGGACCAGGGACCACTGGGGGTACAAGAAACATTTAAAAAAGCAACAACAAAAACCCCAAACCAAAAAAAAAAAAAAGAAAAAAACAATGAATTAAAGGGTATTAAAAGCACATAGGGTAATAAAAGTTATTGAAAATTATCAAAGTAGTGAAACTTCATGTTGGTATGATGGGCTTTCAATTTAAAAAAATTTTTTTCCTACTTTTACAAGCATATTGAGTACTTATCCCCGCCTCCCTTCTTCCCCCCTCTCTTCCCTTCCCTCTCTTTATCTGCCTGTCCTACTCTCTTATATCCTCCTGCCTGTGTTTCTATGGGCCCCAGGGTTCCTGCTGGATTGTCTAATCCAGTGGGGAGTTCAGGTGTCTGTGGCACACGAAGTTGCCCCTCCTTGTAGCCACCCCACTGATAGGGCACTCCCCTTCACTCATCCAGACCTAGCCCCCAAGGTTTCCACGGCATATAATTATCTCTCCTGAGATCCTAGCCAGTCTATGGGGGTATGTGGGTCATTATGCAGGTCTGGTAAGAACAAGTCTCACTGTACTGAGTTCCTGGATGCAGCAGTCCTGCTTTGAATGGAAGTGTCTTGTCCAACAGTGGACCTTCCCATCTTTAGGTTCCGATAGTCCTACTGTTCTGTTTTCCACAAGGTTCCCTGAGCCTTCGGATGAGGAGAGTTAAGTTGGCCTGATTCTGGGTCAGTGGAGCGGGGTTACCAGCACTCTGCATTATGTCTGGCCATTGCTTGCTCTCCCACTGCCCTAGCTGTATCCTGTCTGGGTGTTGGGATCCTCTACCTCTGTCGTAGAAGAAGACTTCTAGTCAAGTGCTGAATGCCTTTCCAAACTGTGGGTGTAATAACAGGTGTTTATGGAGCAGTTTGGTGTACTGTCTTCCTGTCTGTAGTTGCTGTGAGAGAACACTCAAAGTCAAGTAACTTAAAGAGAAAGGGAGATTTACTCAGCTTACGGTTCAGAGTGGAGATACGGTCTTTCATGGAGGTCTCAGGCATGGCTGGCCGGCCCAAGCTGGAGGAGGCTAAGTCACTGCGAACATCTTGGAGAGTAAGAGCTGCAAGACTCCTTGCTGCAAAAACAGACTTCTCCAGGAGGTAGGGTGGGACCAATCCACCTCAAGACCCACCCCCTGTGACCGCCTTCCTCCAGCAAGGCTCCACCTCTCAAAGGTGCCATGACTTTGCCAAACACATGAGACTGTGGGGGGTCACACTTCAAACCATGACATGATTCTTCCTGAGTGATCTGTTTCCTTCCCTTCTACTTACTAGTAACAGGAATGTGCTCCATTCTGACAAGTGGGTCTTGAGTCCAATGGAGAGTTGTTGGTTGTCTCCTTGATACTCATGCCACTATTACACCTGCATTTACCTGTTGCCATGGTGATTTGTATTGTAACTTGCAGATCTCACAGGTTGCTGAGGCCTTTGATTATTTCTCTCCCCCAGTAGCTTCTATAGTATTCTTTGGTACTGTGTAAGCTGTACAGCAAGGAGGAAGCTCTCAAACCAATTCCAGTTGCTGTATTTTACCCATGTTCTGTGATCTGTATGTGTTACATCTTTAGTAATAGGGTCTTACTGTGAGTTTTTTTTTGAAGAGCAACCAAGAGCAATGGCAAAAGTCTATCATGTTTGGGGGCCTTTGAGACCTTTGTGACCAACAACTTCTCAGGTAGCATTACATTCTTGTTATTTTTGCTGTTGTTTTAACTGTCACTGGGTTCTAAGTGGACTAGCTCAGGGCATTTTTTTTCTTTTGCCCTGTTTTCCTCTCTCTGAGTTCCTCTGAATAGGGACTGTCTATTCTTGTTGCTTTTTTATTTATTTATTTTTTTAAAAAATTTTATTATTTTATTCAATTATGCGTGTATGCATGTGTGCACGTATGTGTATGTATGTATGTGTATGTGTAGAACTACAGGCGAATTTGGGAACCACCATGGACGCCTCTACCTCCTCCTTGTTTACTCTGCCCTGGGATTCACAGGCTCCACCCTACCAGGACCAGAAATGCAGGCCGCCCCCGCTTCTGCCTGACGTCTATACATGGGGTCGAGGATCCGAACTCAGGACCTTCTGCCTGCAAGGCAGAGGCTTAACCCCTGAGCCACCTCTCCAGCCCCTCTTGTTGCTTTTTTAATATAATTTTTTTGCCATATTACCAACATGGGAGATTCCTATGGGGTCGCCTCCCACAATCTTAGTGGTTTTCTATAAGTCCCTCTGTTCCTCCTATATCCTATCCCTGCATATCCCCCTGTCACAGTTAGACACAGGTGTCAACTTGATAGTTGAGGGTTTGAGCTCTGGGCACATTTGTGGAGAATTAGTGGTTGGATTAAGCCCAGAGCAAACCTGCAGGAGATTGACTAGCTGATGTGGAAGGCCCAGCTGGGTGGGACTAGGCCCTGGAATTAAATACAGAGAGCTGGTTGAGAGGGTTGGCATCCTTGTGTATGCTTGGTCAGACATGCTGGCAAGTAAGTAGTGTCCCTCTCAGCCATTATGTGGTGATGGTGTGGCCAGTTTCCTCGGCCCTGTTGTTGGTGCGTGGTCTCCTGTCAAGCTAGACTATGAACTGTAACCGGACTATCGTAAGAAAATAAACCCCTTGTTCCCTTTAGCTGTTTGATGGTCATTTATCAGCAACCATGCAGGCTGACCGCAATACCTCCTAAGTATTTTTCCCCATTATCTCTCCCTCACCCTGTTTGCCATGATATCCTAAATCTCCCCTTAAAAGGTTTCACCCTAGTTATTCCTTCCTTCCTTCCCACTCATTGATCCTATTCACATTTTTTGACTCTTACAGTAGTTTCAAGCCAAACATGTTGGCAAGGATACCAATGCTAGCATCCGCATATAAGAGAGAACATGTAACATTTGTCTTCTGTGTCTGTGATACCTCACTCAGTATTTAATTTTCCAGTTATCATTCATTTACCAGCAAATTCCATAGTACATCCTTTCTGATGGCTGAGTAATATCCCATTGTGTATATGTACCATATTTTCATTATCCATTCTTCTATTGATGGGCTTTTGGCTGATTCCATTTTCTTGCTATTGTGAATAAAACTGCAATGAACTAGATGAGCAAGTGTCTTTGTAATAAGATGTAGAGGCTTTTGGGAATATTCCTAGGAGTGGTGTAGCTGGGTCATATGACAGTTCCATTTTTAACTTTCTGAGGAACCTCCACACTGATCTCCAAAGAGGCTGCACTAGCTTATACTCCTACCAGTAATAAATGTTTCTTCTTTTATCCACAACCTCACCAGCATTCTCTGTTGCTTGTGTTCTTGATCTTAGCCATTCTGACTGGGTTAAGAAGGTATCACAGGGTAGTTTTAATTTGCATTTCTCTGATGACCAAAGTAGTTGAGCATCTTTTATGATATTTGTTTGATATTTCAATTTCCTTTTGAGTGAAGTCCCTATTTAGTCCCAGGGCCCATTGTTTAATTGGAATGTTTGCTTTTAATGTTTAGTTTTTTAAGCTCTTTATATGCTCTGGAGGTTAATCCTTGGTCAGATTCGTAGCTAGCAAAGATTTTCTCACATTGGGTAGGTTATCTTTTTGTACAATTAGCAGTTTCTTTTGCAGAATGGAAGCTTTTTCAGTTCATGAAGTTTCATTTGTTGATTATTGCTATGATGAGGTTTTTAAAAAGTAATCTTTCTTTTTCCATTTTCATGTGTGTGTGTTGCGAGGTGTATACATGTATATATGTGTTCGCAGGTGTGTGGGTCACATGTGTGTGTGCCCATGGAAGTTCAAGGTGTTTCTGGGAGTTATTTTAGATGGGGTCTGGGGATCTGAATCCAGATCCTTTTGCTTGCTTGTCAGAAGCTTTAATGCTGGGTTTTCTCCCCAGCTTTAACAAAGAAGCATTCTGAACAATGAACTGCCGTTTCAGAGATGCTTTGCAGACATCATGAGTGTGGGCTGTGGATGCTTGCCACTTCTTGCTCACTGTCCTCGGAATTCCTGCCATTTGTGGCCCACACTTACGTCCAGTAATTCAGAATACAGAGATGTGGGCAGGAGGGAGGGTGAGCTCCCATCTCCTGAATTCTAGGGTCCAGGTTTTTCCTCAAAGTTCTGTTTGTTCTTTTCTTGTCTTTGGAGACAGTATACAGCCCGGTGGTCCTGTGACCTGGAATCCTCTGCTTCAGCCTCCGAATGCAGCTGCTGTGGCCGTGAGCCACCATGTCCCAAGGTTTTCCAAGGCTATCAGGGTGTCACTGACATGCTAGTCCTTAGCCGCATCTCGGCTCTCAGTTGTTTCTAGTGACCGAAGCGTGGGAAAGTGCCGCGTCCCTATCCAACTAATCTGGCAGAATATGTCTCAGTTTGGAAAAGATGGATTCAAAGTAACATGTTTTGGGATAAGGACATGGCTTTATTTAAGAGAAATAAGGAAAAATATGGGAATTGTCAGGCCTTGGTGTTTCTTCCCAGCTTAGGCCTAAAACCTGTCCCCTGAGTAAGGTCACAGTAACACCCATGAACAGGGGCTGGGCACTCTCTCCTAGATAATTCGGGTTTTGCCTTGGGCAGGAAGAATTCTGGGAATTAGGAGTGTCCTTTACCTAGGTTTTGTTTTTTTGGGAATAGAGATAATTCAAGTTTTGCCTCTGGCAGGAAGAATTCTGGGAATTAGGAGTGCCCTTTACCTGCTCTTAGGATTTTTTTGGAACTAGCTTCCTGCTCTCTGATCTAGAGAAGAAGCCTGCTTTTTAACCTTTAGTCAAATTCTAAATAGAGATTTCATGTCTAGTCACTTACAATAAGTAGACTTGTTAGCCAGAATGTGTGCACTGATTTTAAGGAAATTAGAGAATAACTTCTAGAGTCTTAAAACATAGGTGGGTAAAATTCCCACCTATATACTAACTCAGAAATTCCAGAAGTATAAGACTATGGTATCAGTCCACTAGAACCTTAAAAGAAACTGTGATACCCTCTTACCCTAACTAAAGGCCAAGGAAGAGACCCTAGATTTGAAGAATGCATGGTTCACAGATGGGTCATCTAACTGATGGCAATACACTTCTGGAATTCCTCAAAGGAAGACATAAGCAACCTTACTATTAAAGGAATAGAAGGATGCTATTATAGGAGGAATTATTCTTTTAATAATTATATTGCTTAAGTGTTCTCTTCAGTGCATATCTCAGTAGTGTTCCATTGACAACATCATGCTATAGGCACTTATGGCCCTTGAGTATCCAAGCCATGTCCCCTAGAGATGTGATTCAAGCTTGGATAGCAGAGACTGCATGAGCTGCATACATCTTCCCAAGTTAGAACCTGCTGCCATGCCTGGTGCCCATGTCAACCTGCCTGACTGAGAGGATCGACCTGGAGAGGACAACAGCAAAAGCTCACGCTGGGACTTATGGGGTGTTGGGGACTCTTATAGTTAATTGTAAAATATGTTCTTTGCTGAAATCAAAAGGAGATCATTCTGCCTCTGTGTATTTTAAAAAAAGCAGTCTCTGTTAAAATGTGGGCTCAGCCCCATGGCTATCCGGTGAAGCATTATAGATTAGATAAGAGAATGATTCTGTTAAGTGCCTTTACTCTCAGGCAATAGGTTAGGTTCTTGAAAAAAAATGTCCACCCTAAAGGTGATTTTGCTGATTAGAAAATTATACATCTATTGTAGGTGCAACATTCTTTACCCCAAAATTTTCTGTATAAAAGCTGTCATGAAAGTTTCAATAAACAGGTTCAGAATTCACTTGGCCAAAAGAGAGTTGCGTGTGTTCTGTTCTCCACCTGGTCCTGGGGAGCCCTGGTCTCGAGGCCATGACTCTGGTCTGCGTCAGGAAAGGGGGTTGCTGGTCTGTTTCGCTCCTTCTGTTTCTAGAGAGTATTCCAGCACCGTGAACTCAGGTCACCGGCCCCTCCCCCTTTTCTAGCGTCAACAGGGAGCAGTGGTGTGTTTTTTTGTCACTGTGACCAGAGCAACTAACAGAAACACCAGGGGAGGAAACGACTGTTCTCATTCAAGCCTCCACAGTTCAGTCCATCATGTGGCCATGGTGTGGCCGGCCAGGACGGCTCACCCCTCCGTGGCCAGGAAGCAGGCACTGAAGTGGCTTCCTCCTCTTATTCCATCTGGCCGCAGCCAGTGGGGTGAGGTTGCCCACGTTCAGGGTGCATTGTCTTCTGAAGGCATGTACAGTGTGTGCTTTCCTGCCACACAGGTGACAGGGACCGTCTCTGACGATTCCTGGTTACAGCTCAGTCCAGCTTGACGGGAGAGCACGCACCAACACCAGGGCAAGGGAACTGGCCACACCATCATCACATAACGGCGGAGAGAGGGATGATCCTTACTTGCCAGACCAGCATGTCTGGCCAAGTGAACAGAAGGATGCCAACTCTCTCAACCAGCTCTCTGTGGTTTATCCAGGGCCTAATCCCACCCACCATGGGCTGGGTCTTCCCCATCAGCTAGACAATCTCCTTCAGTTTGCTCTGGGCTTAACTCAGCCATCAACTCTCTACACCTGTGCCCAGAGCTCAAACCCTCAACAGTCAAGTTGACACCTAGTGCTTAACTATGACAAGCAGTAAATTCTTCCAAGCATTTTAAAAAAGAGGTGCCAGGGTTGCTTTGTGAGGTCATCATATCATGTTACTGAAACTTGGTACAGGTCGAAGCACTACAGGTCGAAAGTCCCTGCAGAAGGTACAGTAGGGATAACATGTAGCAATGTATAAAAACCCAAGAGGGATTTCTTCCAGCAATGGAAGCTTTGTTCAACTTGAGGAAGTGGTGAAAGCAGCTTATCCCCCAGGATGTAGTTGCTAAAACTCAACACCTGTGCATGATCGAAAGTCATTGCCGAGGCTTGGGGTGCAGCGCAGCTGGAAGACACCTGCCCAACATGCGCAGAGCCACGCCCTCATCTCCAGCGGAGCATTCAGTGAGTGTGCTGGTGCGCCGTCATCGCAGCACACAGCGAGTGTGCTGGTGCGCCCGTCATCGCAGCACTGGGGCTTGGGCAGGAAGCCTGAGGTCATCTGCAGCTGCATAGCGAGTGGAGGCCACACTGCACTACATGAGGTCTGTCTCAAAAGCTTTGAAGGACATCAAGGATTTACAAGGATTTATAAAATAATGAGGGCTCTGTGCTATCTAGGTTCCAATAAGCTGATTCTAGTTGGGAATTCTAGATGTCCTAAGAGCAAGGTTCCTGAGGCCCCTGACGGACGAGGTTCCTGTGGCCACTGCACTCTGCTTTGTCCTGCACCCCAGATCCAGAGACTATAAGACCCTTCAGCTTTCTTTTGAAGTGCTGTTTCCCCATGAGGATAGCCCGCAGTCGATCCCAACAAATCACTTTGGTTTCCATCTGTGTGACTTTTGGGATTGGCAGGGGGGGCAAGAATCCTACAGCTTCCACCTAGTTGAGAGTGCTCATTGGGCATATGGGACTGGGCAGGAACGGACAGATTTCCACATGTGTGTTTAGACTTAGGACAGAGGTGCCCCTGGGCACAGGGGAGAAGGATGACCCAGAGAAGACAGCTGGCTGGGCTGGAAACCCCCAGAGTCCCCCTTTGACCCCCAGCTGGCCTGCCTCAGTCTCCTGAGGGCTGATCACCGCTGAGAGCCGCCATGCTGCTGAATCTTGTCATCTGTCTCATCCCATAAACAAAAATTAATCAAGAAGTCTCTCATGTGTGAAAACGGAAATGGTGGAGGGAAGCAACGCAGACTGTGCTTTGCTCTAGGGACCAAGCCCTTGACGCAGGGCTACACGAGATAAACTAATGGAAGAGGGAGGACCCAGACCACGGTGGGCGGGACCACGGTGGGCGGGACTGTCCCCTGTGCTGGTGGGTAAGATGGGGAGTTGGTTGGATGAGCTGGAAGGTCTGCTTTGGTCCTTGCCCCTCCCTAAGCTTTTGGCCATGGCTCGCCCCTCGCTTCTGATGCTGAGAGATCTGGAATCTAGAATCATGAGTGTGAACGAACCATTTGTTCTTCTGAAATGCTTGGGTCATGTATCCATCACGCAAGGGGGTATTGAACTCAGCTGGTCCTCTGGAGATCCACTAGAGAAGGAAGTTACTGGGTGGTGAAAGCGTTTGTGGCACATAGAGATGTTACTGGGCGGTGAAAGCGTTTGTGGCACATAGGGGCAAGTACATGGTCTTGTCCCAGCCGGTCTGCGTGTTGCTGACAATCTGTTCCTGCCCAGACATGACTCTCAGCTGCCAGTGCTGCAGGCGCTGACTGTGAGGCGCTGACTGACTGTGCAGGCGCTGACTGTGAGGCGCTGACTGTGAGGCGCTGACTGTGCAGGCGCTGACTGTGAGGCGCTGACTGACTGTGCAGGCGCTGACTGTGAGGCGCTGACTGTGCAGGCGCTGACTGTGAGGCGCTGACTGACTGTGCAGGCGCTGACTGACTGTGAGGTGCTGACTGTAAGGCACTGACTGTACAGGTGCTGACTGTGAGGCGCTGACTGTGAGGTGCTGACTGTGCAAGTGCTGACTGTGAGGCGTGACTGTAAGGTGCTGACTGTGAGGCGCTGACTGTACAGACGCTGACTGTGAGGTGCTGACTGTGCAGGCGCTGACTGTGAGGCACTGACTGCAGGTGCTGACTGTGAGGCGCTGACTGTGAGGCGCTGACTGTGAGGCGCTGACTGTACAGGTGCTGACTGTGAGGCGCTGACTGTGAGGTGCTGACTGTACAGGTGCTGACTGTGAGGCGCTGACAGTGAGGCGCTGACTGTGCAGGTGCTGACTGTGCAGGTGCTGACTGTGCAGGTGCTGACTGTGAGGCGCTGACTGTGCAGGCACTGACTGTGGGGGTGCTGACTGTGAGGCGCTGACTGTACAGGTGCTGACTGTAAGGCGCTGACTGTACAGGTGCTGACTGTGAGGTGCTGACTGTGAGGCGCTGTGAGGTGCTGACTGTGCAGGTGCTGACTGTGAGGCGTGACTGTGAGGTGTGACTGTGAGGCGCTGACTGTGAGGCACTGACTGTGAGGCTCTGACTGTGCAGGCGCTGATGGTGGGGGTGCTGACTGTGAGGCGCTGACTGTGAGGCGCTGACTGTGAGGCGCTGACTGTGAGGCGCTGTCGGTGAGGCGCTGTCGGTGGGGGTGCTGACTGTGAGGTGCTGACTGTGAGGCGCTGACTGTGAGGCGCTGACAGTGGGGGTGCTGACTGTGAGGCGCTGACTGTGAGGCGCTGACTGTGAGGCGCTGACTGTGAGGCGCTGACTGTGCAGATGCTGACTGTGAGGTGTGACTGTGAGGCGCTGACTGTGAGGCGCTGACTGTGAGGCGCTGACTGTGAGGTGCTGACTGTGCAGGCACTGACTGTGCAGATGCTGACTGTGAGGCGCTGACTGTGCAGGCACTGACTGTGGGGGTGCTGACTGTGAGGCACTGACTGTGGGGGTGCAGTGGGATCTCCAGGACTCAGTAAGTTTCCATCTTGACCTATGCTTAGTAGTAACTTGACAGTTTACGTTTCTACCTCAAATGCATGCACACAAGCTGTTCTGCAGTGGAACACACCACAGCATGGATGGGTCTTACATGGAGTAAGAGATATGAAGTGAGTGCTGTGTTTCAGCCTAAATTCAGTTCAAAGTCAAGCAAACCTGGACTATGGAGGTAGAAGTCGGAAGAGTGGCCAGTTTTGATGGTTGGGGGCTGGGACAGGAGAGAAAAGCCATGGTGATTACTTGGGTAAATGCGGTGAGCATCTATGTCAGAAATATAAGTGGGTGCATTTGTGTCTTTCGTCAGCATTGTAAATTCACAGATTTCATTGACTACAGTTTGCTGTGTAGCCCCAGTTCCTTGATAGCTGGCTGAGATGAACACAGGTTCTTTTATTCCAGTTTGAGTATATTAACTCTCAGGTACATGCTGCACATCAGAGTGTGTGTGTGTGTGTGTGTGTGTGTGTGTGTGTGTGTGTGTGCGCGTGCTCACACCTGTGTGTAGTTGCAGAATTGCTCCGGGAGGCTCAAGGCTGCAGCAGAGCTGGAGGAGCTCAGAGAGGCTGGGGAGGTGCACAGAGGGCTGGTGGGGTCTCACTGGACCTGCTGTAGGGGAGCCGTAGGGTCCCTTCGGTGTGGGACGAGGAACAGGGTGAAGGGCAGATCCAGGTGCAGACAGGCAAGGGTGGACAGACAGATGTCACTCAGCGGTGGGGACCAAGCTGAGCTGAAGCTCCTGGTCCGGGTGGAAAAGCTGCGTGTCAGTCCCTGATGCACATGCTAGGCGGTCAGATGGTCAGATGGCAGGTGGTCAGATGGCAGGTGGTCAGGTGGTCAGATGGTCAGATGGCAGGTGGTCATATGGTCATATGGTCAGATGGTCAGATGGCAGATGGTCAGATGGTCAGATGGCAGGTGGTCAGATGGTCAGATGGCAGGTGGTCAGATGACAGGTGGTCAGGTGGTCAGATGGTCAGATGGCAGGTGGTCATATGGTCAGATGGTCAGATGGCAGATGGTCAGATGGTCAGATGGCAGGTGGTCAGATGGCAGGTGGTCAGATGGTCAGATGGCAGGTGGTCAGTGGTCAGGTGGTCAGATGGTAGATGGTCAGATGGTAAGATGGCAGGTGGTCAGATGGTAGATGGTCAGATGGCAGGTGGTCATGTGGCAGGTGGTCAGGTGGCAGGTGGTCAGATGGCAGGTGGTCAGATGGTCAGATGGCAGGTGTTTAGATGGTCAGATGGCAAATGGTCAGATGGTCAGATGGCAGGTGGTCAGGTGGTCAGATGGCAGATGGTCAGGTGGCAGGTGGTCAGATGGCAGGTGGTCAGGTGGTCAGATGGCAGGTGGTCAGATGGTCAGGTGGTCAGATGGTCAGATGCCAAGTGGTCAGGTGGTCAGATGGCAGATGATGGTCAGGTGGCAGGTGGTCAGGTAGCAGATAGAGGCTTATCGCCTGGCAGTGCTTGCTGTCCTTTTCATGGGGTCCAGGAGAGGGAGTGACCGTCATTCCTGGGTCCAGCAAGTTGGTTAAGTTCTCCACCCGACTTTTTAATATGCTCATGTCGTGATTAGATTAGCTTGATGGTCCAAGGTTTAAGCTCTGGGCACATTTGTAAAGAGCTGGGCCCAGAGGAAGCCTGCTAAGGACTGGTTGATGGGAAGGCTCAGCCCATGGTGGGTGAGTTCGTCCCTCGGCAGGTGAATAAGACGGAGGGAGCTGGTTAGGAAAATTGGCCTCCTTTGGTACACTTGGCCACACATGCTGGTCTGGCAAGTGAAGATTGCCCCTCTCTCAGTAGTCCTACGGTTCCACAGATGTGGTGTGGCCAGTTCCCTCGGCCCCTGGAATTGGTGTGGACTCTCCTACGGAGCTAGAGTAAAGAACCATAACTGACAATCATGAGTCAGCATAAAACTCTTTGCTACCCTATAAGTTCTTTGGTCGTGAATTTATCAGCCACAACGCAGGTCGGTTGCACAGCCCACGTCCTTCCTCTGATGAGTTTAGTCTGGAGCCCTTTTTACTTTCAGGGTTAGGTTTCTAACAGTCCGTGTTTGTGGAGGTGCTGAGTGGGTCACCACGGCTCACAGCCCTTTTCCCTGCCTGTGCGCTCACACGGAGCCCCGTGCTGCTTGTGAACGGGAGTCTCCTGGGGCAAGGCCCGGCCCGAAAGACCCGCTGCTTTGCGCAATACAGAGCGAGCCGGCCGGCCACAGCATCTTCACGGCTTTGCATTCACAGACGTGCACTTGAAGAAAAAACTAATGTGAAGAAATTCTGTGTTGTAAAGAAAACTCTGGCCCATCCAAGTGCCCCTGATGTGCGGACTCTGAGGCGCAGACACCAGTTCTTAGTGATTAAAAAGACTAAAATAGGTCAAGGATTGTCAGGGGGAGAAAAGCAATATTGGATCAGTGTTCTTGTTGAATTCGGGGCTTATGATATTGCCTCCTTTTCGCCGGTCCTTAACAGCTCATCTAAAAAGACTTAGCCATGTTTGAGGATGGGCTTGACACTGCAGCGTGGGGATCGCAGCGAAAGTCGGAACCAAGAGAGAATCGTGCCTTCAGCTTTAGTTTTCCCTGTTTGACTTTTAAGAAAAGTTTCCAGACTAAAACCAGCCTGCTTTCCACCAGCTCTCTGGTCGAGCCCTGGCCGGCCATGAAGCTGGGAACCAAGGGGAAGGGGGACACCGGTTCTTGACAGTGTGTCTGCGACGAGTCTCTGCAGGGCTAGTAGCCCCTCTGCAGAACTGGTGCCCCTTTTGTGGGTGACACGCCGATGGATCCGGCCACGTGTGGATCCGGCCGCCTATGGCTGGACCATGTTTGAGAGCTAATCTCACCTGCACTTAGGGGCTTTGTGTTGTCGTTGGAGCCTGAGCTGAACACAGGGTGACAGTGGCACGGTGCACCTGTCATGTCTGAGTTTCAGGTCGTCTAGAGAAGATCTTACTGTGTGCATTGGGAGATGTGTGTAGTTATATTAAATCCTGTGCCACTGCACAGGAGAGACTCTGATGCTCGCAGGCGTCCTGAGCAGGCCTGCGTGGTACAAAGGAACTTTATTGTCCTGGGACCGGAAGGTCAGGCATTTGGACATGAAAGCTTAGGCGTACGCGTAAATGTGTATCTTTAATTTTCTTTGATCCTGCAGCTTCATGAAGTCCTACACTCTGACCGACTTTCTGGGGACACATAAGCAGGAATGATTGTCTGGCACGTGTGGGCACGGGCTCGGAGGAAGACCAGGCCTTGTGCATTGTTTCTCATGTGGCTTTCACGCCGTGGTCCAAGGTGACCTGTCTGCACACGATCGGTGTGATCAGGAGGAAGAGAAGGGAAGTGCAGCGTTGCATCCCTCCACTGACGCCACTTCGATGGACAAGCCAAGTGTCCACAGTGGTTAGAGTGGGGTGCAGCCCCGTGTCCCTGTGCTACACGTGGTTAGAGAGTGGGGAGCAGCCCCGTGTCCCTGTGTCCACACGTGGTTAGAGAGTGGGGTGCAGGTCCGTGTCCCTGTGCTTACATGTAGTTAGAGAGTGGGGTGCATCCCCGTGTCCCTGTGTCCACACGTGGTTAGAGAGTCGGGTGCAGGTCCGTGTCCCTGTGTCCACACGTGGTTAGAGAGTGGGGTGCAGCCCCGTGTCCCTGTGTCCACACGTGGTTAGAGAGTGGGGTGCAGCCCCATGTCCCTGTGTCCACAGTGGTTAGAGAGTGGGGTGCAGGTCCGTGTCCCTGTGTCCACATGTGGTTAGAGAGTCCAGTGCAGGTCCGTGTCCCTGTGTTCACCTGTGATTAGAGAGTGGGGTGCAGCCCTGTGTCCCTGTGTCCACAGTGGTTAGAGTGGGGAGCAGCCCCGTGTCCCTGTGTCCACCTGTGGTTAGAGAGTGGGGTGCAGGTCCGTGTTCCTGTGTCCACACGTGGTTAGAGAGTGGGGTGCAGCCCCGTGTCCATGTCCAGATGAAAATTCAGCTTCTGCGTGAGGACGAGGCTGAGCACGGGCAGTGGATCATGTAGAAAGTGCATAAATGTGGAAGGTGCTTCCTTCCAAAGCACAGCTGTGGGATCGTGCTGAGAGGAGGAGGAGAAGGAAGAGGGGGAGAGAAGGCTGAAGGAAGGAGAAGTAAGAGGGAGGGAGAAGAGGAGAAGGGGAGGAGGAAGAAAAAGAGAGAGGGGAGGAGGAAGAGGGGGAGAGAAGGGGAAGTGGGAGAAGGAGGAAAATGTAGAGGGGGAGTAGGTGGAGGGTAAGGGGAAAGAAGAGAAGGGGAAAGGAAGGGGAGACAGAGGGGTGGGGTAGGAAGAAGAGGTGGGAGGAGAGTGGTGTGTTGAGGGTGGTCCGCTTGGAGGAGGCTTGCGAGTTACTGGTGCTTCGCTGTTTACTGGAGTCTCATGGCCCCTCAATCAGGGACCCCCTGGTTGCCTCGTAGGTACTGGGAGGTCAGGGGGTTGCGTGGGGCTGTGTCCGAGGCACTGGGCTGATGGGGGTCTTGGGGGTTCTCGCCCAGGAGGCTCATGTTTTCCTTCCGGTTCCCTTCCTAGAGCCCCTCACCGCCATCTCTGGGAACCACGTGGCAAGGAGCGATGCTTCCCTGGTGGGAACTGTCTCTCTACCTGCTGGCTTCGCTGGGCTTCCACTTCTACTCTTTCTACGAAGTTTACACCGTCTCCAGAGGTAAGGATCCTCGCTCCTCTGATGTCCTAGCCGAAAGAAGGTAGGCGTGTCCAAGGCGGAAGACTCTGGAAGGTGTTCCTGCGGGGTGAGCATGACCCCCGCATGTGGATGGTTTGAATCCGTGACTGGAGCCCAGCTGGTGTCTCTCTGATGCTGGGTCTTTGAGGGAGGCCTGAGGCGAACTTCCAACCCTGCAGCTTCTTGCAGGTGCAGCTGCACCGTCCGCACGGGCTCTGGCTGCAGCCCCTGCTGGTGCAGCTGCACCGTCCGCGCAGGCTCTGGCTGCAGCCCCTGCTGGTGCAGCTGCGCCGTCCGCGCAGGCTCTGGCTGCAGCCCCTGCTGTAGGGCACCCTGGTAGGACTCGCACTCAAGCAAATTCTCCTGTCCCTGTCCATCATCCTCCTTGGGGTGCTGAGCCTCAGTGACTCACGCTTGGTTCTTTTAAGTCGGGATCTTGTTGCCCAGGCTGGCCTCGGATCCCGGCACTCAAGCCATCCTCCTGCCTCAGCTTCCTGAGTAGCTGGACGACTTCCTGTTTCCATTTTCAGTACTGACCTGGACTGGTACTAGGACTGGCACCACGCACCAGGCGAGCAGTGTGCATTGAGCTCCTGCCTGTCACTTTTTGTTTTGAGACGGGGTCTTGTTAGTCTGGTCTTGAACTCACTGTGAACTCACAGCACCGTCCAGCCTCCGCCTCCCGAGAGTGGGATTACAGGCGTGAGCCGATAATGAGAGGCAGGAGTCAGCTCTGTGGACAGGAGGACTGCGATCTGTGGACTGAGACGGGATGCAGACCATGTGCCGCCAGAGACCACCACGTGGTCCAAGAACTGCGAGCCCCCAGGATGCCTGGGCGTGGAGTGCACAGCGTGGTCAGAAGTGGGAAGACTGAATCAGCGCGCATGGGCGGCTGTGAGACGGCCTCTGGCCCCGCGGGGCTGGGCTTGGCTGGGAGGGGAGTGCGCATGTGAGTCGCGCCGTGTGTGGAGGTTGGAGGACCATGTTCAGCAGCAGCCAGTTCTCTCCTTCCAGCACATGGGCCCTGGCATCGAACTCAGAACACCAGGTTGGCCTGCAGGCGCCTCTACCCTGTGAGCCACCTCGCTGGCCTTGCCACGCCTCCTGGGCTTTCCTCACAAGCCTTGGATCACAGCCTCTCCCCGAGACTGACCCCCTGAGTTGGTGTTGTGTCCGTGTCAGCGTAGCCGGATAGCCAGTAGCGACAACTGCTGGTGGCAGAAAGAGGCCACTGTGAATGTCTGGGAGGGTCCCCTCTCCCTGTGCCACGTGCTACCTGGGGTCCCCTCTCCCTGTGCCACGTGCTACCTGGGGTCCCCTCTCCCTGTGCCACGTGCTACCTGGGGTCCCCTCTCCCCATTACCACGTGCTACCTGGGGTCCCCTCTCCCTGTTGCCACGTGCTACCTGGGGTCCCCTCTCCCCGTTGCTACGTGCTACCTGGGGGTCCCTCTCCCCATTGTCATGTGCTACCTGGGGTCCCCTCTCCCCATGCCACGTGCTACCCTGGGGTCCCCTCTCCCCATTGCCACGTGCTACCTGGGGTCCTCTCTCCATGTTGCCACGTGCTACCTGTTGGTTCTTCCCTAAGATTTTGGTCTCCTGCCCACTTGTCATCTTTCCGCTCTGCGTGTTTTAAACATTGTCGTGGGGCTTTCTTCCTGTGCTGCGCTCGACCCTCACCATGCTGTGTTTGAACCAGGGACCCTCGTGTGCTGGGCAAGCACTGCTGGGCCACTTCCTCCTGCATATTTACATTCATCCCCTCCTCCCTCCTTCCCTCTTTCCCTCCCTGCACAGGGTCATGTGATACTCAGCGAGCACCTCCATAGGACAGCACTGGGTCTCTCAGCGAGCACCTCCGTAGGACAGCACTGGGTCTCTCAGCGAGCACCTCCGTAGGACAGCACTGGGACACTCAGTGAGCACCTCCATAGGACAGCACTGGGACACTCAGTGAGCACCTCCATAGGACAGCACTGGGACACTCAGTGAGCACCTCCGTAGGACAGCACTGGGACACTCAGTGAGCACCTCCGTAGGACAGCACTGGGACACTCAGTGAGCACCTCCATAGGACAGCACTGGGTCTCTCAGTGAGCACCTCCGTAGGGGAGCACTAGGTCTCTCAGTGAGCACCTCCGTAGGACAGCACTGGGACACTCAGTGAGCACCTCCATAGGACAGCACTGGGACACTCAGTGAGCACCTCCATAGGACAGCACTGGGACACTCAGTGAGCACCTCCATAGGACAGCACTGGGACACTCAGTGAGCACCTCCATAGGACAGCACTGGGACACTCAGTGAGCACCTCCATAGGACAGCACTGGGACACTCAGTGAGCACCTCCGTAGGACAGCACTGGGACACTCAGTGAGCACCTCCGTAGGACAGCACTGGGACACTCAGTGAGCACCTCCGTAGGACAGCACTGGGACACTCAGTGAGCACCTCCATAGGACAGCACTGGGACACTCAGTGAGCACCTCCGTAGGACAGCACTGGGACACTCAGTGAGCACCTCCGTAGGACAGCACTGGGACACTCAGTGAGCACCTCCATAGGACAGCACTGGGACACTCAGTGAGCACCTCTGTAGGGGAGCACTAGGTCTCTCAGTGAGCACCTCCGTAGGACAGCACTGGGTCACTCAGTGAGCACCTCCGTAGGACAGCACTGGGACACTCAGTGAGCACCTCCGTAGGACAGCACTGGGACACTCAGTGAGCACCTCCGTAGGACAGCACTGGGACACTCAGTGAGCACCTCCATAGGACAGCACTGGGACACTCAGTGAGCACCTCCATAGGACAGCACTGGGACACTCAGTGAGCACCTCCATAGGACAGCACTGGGACACTCAGTGAGCACCTCCATAGGACAGCACTGGGACACTCAGTGAGCACCTCCATAGGACAGCACTGGGACACTCAGTGAGCACCTCCATAGGACAGCACTGGGACACTCAGTGAGCACCTCCGTAGGACAGCACTGGGACACTCAGTGAGCACCTCCATAGGACAGCACTGGGTCTCTCAGTGAGCACCTCCGTAGGGGAGCACTAGGTCTCTCAGTGAGCACCTCCGTAGGACAGCACTGGGACACTCAGTGAGCACCTCCATAGGACAGCACTGGGACACTCAGTGAGCACCTCCATAGGACAGCACTGGGACACTCAGTGAGCACCTCCATAGGACAGCACTGGGACACTCAGTGAGCACCTCCATAGGACAGCACTGGGACACTCAGTGAGCACCTCCATAGGACAGCACTGGGACACTCAGTGAGCACCTCTGTAGGGGAGCACTAGGTCTCTCAGTGAGCACCTCCGTAGGACAGCACTGGGTCACTCAGTGAGCACCTCCGTAGGACAGCACTGGGACACTCAGTGAGCACCTCCGTAGGACAGCACTGGGACACTCAGTGAGCACCTCCGTAGGACAGCACTGGGACACTCAGTGAGCACCTCCATAGGACAGCACTGGGACACTCAGTGAGCACCTCCATAGGACAGCACTGGGACACTCAGTGAGCACCTCCATAGGACAGCACTGGGACACTCAGTGAGCACCTCCATAGGACAGCACTGGGACACTCAGTGAGCACCTCCATAGGACAGCACTGGGACACTCAGTGAGCACCTCCGTAGGACAGCACTGGGACACTCAGTGAGCACCTCCGTAGGACAGCACTGGGACACTCAGTGAGCACCTCTGTAGGGGAGCACTAGGTCTCTCAGTGAGCACCTCCGTAGGACAGCACTGGGTCACTCAGTGAGCACCTCCGTAGGACAGCACTGGGACACTCAGTGAGCACCTCCGTAGGACAGCACTGGGACACTCAGTGAGCACCTCCGTAGGACAGCACTGGGACACTCAGTGAGCACCTCCGTAGGGGAGCACTAGGTCTCTCAGTGAGCACCTCCGTAGGACAGCACTGGGACACTCAGTGAGCACCTCCGTAGGGGAGCACTGGGACACTCAGTGAGCACCTCCATAGGGGAGCACTAGGTCTCTCAGTGAGCACCTCCGTAGGACAGCACTGGGACACTCAGTGAGCACCTCCGTAGGGGAGCACTAGGTCTCTCAGTGAGCACCTCCATAGGACAGCACTAGGACACTCAGTGAGCACCTCCATAGGACAGCACTGGGTCTCTCAGTGAGCACCTCCATAGGACAGCACTGGGACACTCAGTGAGCACCTCCATAGGACAGCACTGGGTCTCTCAGTGAGCACCTCCATAGGACAGCACTGGGACACTCAGTGAGCACCTCCATAGGACAGCACTGGGTCTCTCAGTGAGCACCTCCGTAGGGCAGCACTGGGACACTCAGTGAGCACCTCCGTAGGGCAGCACTGGGTCTCTCAGTGAGCACCTCCATAGGACAGCACTGGGACACTCAGTGAGCACCTCCATAGGACAGCACTGGGTCTCTCAGTGAGCACCTCCGTAGGGCAGCACTGGGACACTCAGTGAGCACCTCCGTAGGGCAGCACTGGGTCTCTCAGTGAGCACCTCCGTAGGGGAGCACTAGGTCTCTCAGTGAGCACTTCCGTAATGCAGGGTCCTGGGACACTAAGCAGTCAGTCTTTGCTCTGTGCAGCGTTTCAAGTGCAGTTGGTGTATGATGCGCAGAAGGAGATAACTTTTCATACTCAGTGAAACACAGCTACACACTTCCCTGTCGAATCATGACGCAGCCCCGGTCCTGATTTACCCACTTCTCTGTCTGCTCATGGTTCGTCCATGTCACAGCACAGTGCTTTAGCCGACGGCGCTGAGCTCCTTAGGTCTCTGGTGGAGTAGGCGCCTACTCATTGTTCTACTCATTCCACAGCTTTATGTTTCAGAGTATTTTATTCAGAGAGAGAGAGAGAGAGAGAACGCTTAGCTCAAGTTTATTTCTGAATAGCCTCCTTCTCTCAGAATTTTTTTCTCACATTAAACTTGCGTAAGTAAATTTCTGTGTTTCTCTTTCTACTGCTGAACAGATGGAGCAGAATGGTATTTTCCCACCTCTGGGGAGCATTGACTTCCAGATGCAGTTCTCTGTGTTCATGTGAAAGCACACGTGTGGGTTGTGCTCCACCTAGTACTTCGTGCATGTGTGTGCCTGTGCATGTGTATATGTTTTCACATGTTTATGTGTTCATGTACTTATGTGTGTACAGGTGCAGGTGTGTCTGTAGTTATACACGTATGTGTGTACAGGTGCAGGTGTGCATGTGTTTGTGTGTGTGCATATATGCATGCATGTATGTGTGTGTACATGCAGGTGTATTTGGGCATGTGTATGTATGTGTTTGTGCATGTGTTCAGGATGTGTACATGTACATACACTTATGTGTTTGTGCACACGTGTGTGTAGGGGCCTGTTTGTATGCATGTGTATATGTTGATGTACGTGTGTGTGCAGGGATACATTTGTGTGCACATATGTTCAGGGGCATACATATGTGTGTATGTGTGTGCAGGGGCATGCATATGTATGTGTGCATGTGTGTGAAGGGGCATATATATGAATATGTGCATGAGTATTGCATGTATATGTGGGGCATATACATGTGTGATAAGTGTTGCACGTGGGGGGCATATGCATGTGGAATGTGTTGCACATGTGCATGTGTGTGCACGGTGTATGCATGTGTGATGCGTGTGTTGTGTGTGCATGTGTGCGTAGGGTATATACATGTGTGACGAGTGTGTTGCACGTGTGAATGAGTGTGTGGGGTGTATACATGTGTGATATGTTGTGTGTGCATGTGTGTGCAGGGCGTGTGCATGTGTGCTGAGTGTGTTGCGTGTGTGCATGAGCATGTGGGGTGTATACATGTGTGATGAGTGTGTTGCATGTGTGCATGTGTGTGTGTGAGGCATATGCATGTGCAATGCGTGTGTTTCATGTGTGCAGGTTGTATACATTTGAGATGCGTGTGTTGCATGTGTGTGCGGTGTATACATGTGCACTGAGTGTGTTGCGTGTGTGCGTGTGTGGGGCATATACATGTGCACCGAGTGTGTTGTTTGTGCAGGGTGTATACATGTGCACTGTGTTGTGTGTGCATGTGTGTGCAGGATATATGCATGTGTGATGAGTGTGTTGTATGTGTGCATGTGTGTGCAGGATATATGCATGTGTGATGCGTGTGTTGCGTGTGTGCATGTGTGTGCAGGATGTATGCATGTGTGATGAGTGTGTTGCGTGTGTGCATGTGTGTGCAGGGTGTATGCATGTGTGATGAGTGTGTTGCGTGTGTGCATGTGTGTGCAGGGCGTATACCTGTGCACTGAGTGTGTTGTGTGTGCATGTGTGTGCGGGATATATGCATGTGTGATGAGTGTGTTGCGTGTGTGCATGTGTGTGCAGGATGTATGCATGTGTGATGAGTGTGTTGCGTGTGTGCATGTGTGTGCAGGGCGTATACCTGTGCACTGAGTGTGTTGTGTGTGCATGTGTGTGCAGGGCGTATACCTGTGCACTGAGTGTGTTGTGTGTGCATGTGTGTGCAGGATGTATACATGTGCGATGAGTGTGTTGCGTGTGTGCATGTGTGTGCAGGGTATATACTTGTGCACTGTGTGTGTTGCATGTGTGCATGTGTGTGCGTGTTGCATGTGTGCATGTGTGTGCAGGATATATGCATGTGTGGTGCATGTGTTGCATGTGTGCACGTGTGTGCAGGATATATGCATGTGTGATGCGTGTGTTGCGTGTGTGCATGTGTGTGCAGAATATATGCATGTGTGATGAGTGTGTTGTGTGTGTGCATGTGTGTCCAGGATATATGCATGTGTGATGAGTGTGTTGTGTGTGTGCAGGGTGTATACATGTGCACTGAGTGTGTTGTGTGTGTGCATGTGTGTCCAGGATATATGCATGTGTGATGAGTGTGTTGTGTGTGTGCATGTGTGTGCGGGGCGTATACATGTATGATGTGTGGGGGGGTCAGAGGTGAGTCAGTTGTCTTCCCCAAGCATTCCTCCCCATATGGATGTCTCAGTGGACCTGGAATTTGTGGGTCCAGCACACCGCAGGAGTCCTGCTGCCTCCACCTCCCCATGGTTGGCATCGTGGGCAAGACTGCTGTGCCTGTTTTTATGTGAGCTCTGGGAGTTGAACGCAGGTCCTCATGCTTGCACAGCAAGCACTTTATAAAGAGCACCCCGTGCAGTCCTGTCTGTTTAATAATAAGCACTGAATAAGGTCTTGGGTGCAGAGCATGCGGACAACCCTTGTGTCTGCCCCCCCCCAGCACTGCCCCTCCCTGGACCCCAGACTCCAGCATGCGCAGGAGTTGTCCATTGGCCGTCCATGTAGGCTGTTATGTTGCTGTTGCAGTCGCCTGCATGGCTGCTGATAAGTGACAATCACACGGCTTAAGGGAACAAGGAGTTTACTTTCTTACGACAGTCCGGTTACAGTTCTCAGTCCAGCCTGACGGGAGAGCACTCACCAATACCAGGCCGAGGGAACTGGCCACACCATCTCTACATAACGGCTGAGAGAGGGACGATCCTTACTTGCCAGACCAACATGTCTGGCCAAGTGAACAGAAGGATGCCGACTCTCTGAACCAGCTTTCTGTGATTTATTCCAGGGCCTAGTCCTACCCACCATGGGCTGGACCTTCCCCACCAGCTAGACAATCTCCTGCAGGTTTGCTCTGGGCTTAACTCAACCATCAACTCTCTACAACTGTGCCCAGAGCTCAAACCCTCCACTGTCGAGTTGACACCTGTGACAGTTGTGCTGTGACTGTGACAGCTGCATTCTGTTCACGTATCTAATTTGCTTTGTGGGTCACTTCTCTGAGAAGGTTCTGGGAGAGGGAAGAACTGGAGCTTTGTAACCTGAAACCTCAGCTCCGCTCTCCTGGAGGATGACTAGGAGGCTTTGTGGGCTTCCAGAAGCTCTTCTGTTGATTCCACAGTCTGCTGCATCCTTGCTCCCCAGGGAGACAATCAGTGGTTGATTGGAATCTTTCAAATGCTTGGAATCAGCAGGACGCGGCACCCTGATTGGGTGTGCACTTGACTGCCTGGGGCTAGTGTGGGCTGGTTTGTGTGTGCGTGCACATGCCTCTGTGTGTGTGTGCATGTGTATGTGCTCATGTGTGCATGCCTCTGTGTGTGTGCATGTGTATGTGCTAGTGTGTGGCCTGTGTGTGTGCATGCCTCTGTGTGTGCATGTGTGTCATGGGTTGAAATATGAGTTGTCCCTCATAGGTTCATGTATTGGATGCTTAGTTAATGTTTGGGAAGGTCAAGGAGCTGGACCCTTGCTGGAGGAAGCGTGTCACGGGGGGTGGCCTTTAAGGTTAGTTGTCCCGCCCTGCCTGCTCTTGTGGTTAGCTCTCTCAGCCTTCACCATGTCTGCAGTGACTTAGGCCACCGCCAGTTTCTGCCAGCCAGCCGTGCCTGTTCCACCGTGAATGTTGTCTATCTACCCGGCATATTGATCCATCTATCCCCTTCTCAAACAATAAGGTTAATAATCTCCCTTTCTCCCCTTAAGTTGGTTGAGTTTGAGTGACAGTAACAGAGAAGAGTAACTGGTACAATGTGTGTACACATGTGTGCATGCCTGCCTGTGTGTGTGCATGCATGTCCGTGTGTGTACATGCATGCCTGTGTGTGCATGCCTGCCTGTGTGTGTGCATGCCTGTGTGTGTGCATGCCTGCCTGTGTGTGTACATGCATGCCTGTGTGTGTACATGCATGCCCCTGTGTGCATACATGCCTGTGTGTGTACATGCATGCCTGTGTGCATGCATGCCTGTGTGTGTGCATACATGCCTCTGTGTGCATGCCTGCCTGTGTGTGCATGCATGCCTGTGTGTGTACATGCATGCCTGTGTGTGCATATGTGTGCTTCTATGCTCCACATGTTTCCCCTTCGTGATTACTGCTCTGTAATCACTTCACCCCAGAAGAAACATCTCATCAGAATGTTGAGGGAGAATTGGAAAGATGGGAGTTTTAGTAAATGATTTACACACAGCCCATTGGAAATGATTAAATATAAATTTCTGCTTCAGTAGGTAGATGAGAATCGATGCAGCTTTTTGTGAGGTGCAAACAGCTGACTGGGAATCAGATTCAATTTCTGAGTCCTCCGACTGCTTTGTGAGAGAGGTGCCTCTGCTCAGCCAGCCCTGAAAGTGTGGAGGACTCCCAGGCTGGGCCTCTGTGGTGGGGAGGACTCCCAGGCTGTTCCTGTGGTGGGGAGGACTCCCAGGCTGGACCCTTGTGGTGGGGAGGACTCCTGGGCTGGTCCTGTGGTGAGGAGGACTCCCAGGCTGGTCCTGTGGTGGGGAGGACTCCCAGGCTGGTCCCCTGTGGTGGGGAGGACTCCCAGGCTGGACCCCTGTGGTGGGGAGGACTCCCAGGCTGATCCCCTGTGGTGAGGAGGACTCCCAGGCTGGTCCTGTGGTGAGGAGGACTCCCAGGCTGGTCCTGTGGTGAGGAGAACTCCCAGGCTGATCCCCTGTAGTGTGGAGGACTCCCAGGCTGGTCCTGTGGTGGGGAGGACTCCCAGGCTGGTCCCTGTGGTGAGGAGGACTCCCAGGCTGGTCCCCTGTGGTGAGGAGGACTCCCAGGCTGGTCCCCTGTGGTGAGGAGGACTCCCAGGCTGGTCCTGTGGTGAGGAGGACTCCCAGGCTGATCCCCTGTAGTGTGGAGGACTCCCAGGCTGGTCCTGTGGTGGGGAGGACTCCCAGGCTGGTCCCCTGTGGTGAGGAGGACTCCCAGGCTGGTCCCCTGTGGTGAGGAGGACTCCCAGGCTGGTCCTGTGGTGAGGAGGACTCCCAGGCTGATCCCCTGTAGTGTGGAGGACTCCCAGGCTGGTCCTGTGGTGGGGAGGACTCCCAGGCTGATCCCCTGTGGTGAGGAGGACTCCCAGGCTGGTCCTGTGGTGGGGAGGACTCTCCCAGGCTGGTCCTGTGGTGGGGAGGACTCCCAGGCTGTATTGGGCACTTTTCTCCTTTAATCCTTTGTCTCGTGTGTGTGTGTGTGTGTGTGTGTGTGTGTGTGTGTGTGTGTGTGAGAGAGAGAGAGAGAGAGAGAGAGAGAGAGAGAGAGAGATGGAGTTGGGAAGGAGGTCAGACAACAGCCTTGGATGTCAGTCGTCCCTTGCCCCTTGTTTAAAGTAGATTCTCTTGGCTGCTTCATGCATCAGGCTGGCAGGCCGAGAGCTGCTGCGGACCCTCCACTCTCCGCTCCCACCTCCCCGTGGGCACTGGGCTCGCAGATGCTCCACTTCCTTCCAGCTTTTCTGTGGCCTCTGGGGACTCAAACCCAGGCCGTCACACATGTGTGCAGGCGCCTCCCCCAAGCCATCTCCGTGTAGAGGGACATTTGTGTTTGCAGAGCATTGGAAGGACGCTGGTCTGTCGCTGCACAGACGTATCTCGACTCCTTTCAGCCCTTCCTGCTGCATAGACGTGTCCTGACTCCTTTCAGCCCTTCAGCCGGTTAGAGCCAGTTCACAAGCACCTGTGACTAATGCAGACTGTTTGTCTTGTCAGAACATGAAGAGGCGCTGGACCGGGAGTTCGGGCTGGAGACCGGCACCTTGCTTGGCGGCATAAAGAAGGTACGGCGTGGGTGAATGGTTTCGAAGCTGTGAACTTGACGTCGGTGGGTGCTTGGAGCTCAGGGAAGGTTTTGAGCTTGGTGCTTTCTCTGTTGAAAAGCTGAAGTGTGCCGGGTTGTTCCGTACAGGGTTTATCTTCTCGTGCCCTGTCTCTTCTTGAGGCACCCACAATCCGACTGCGTGTCTCCACAATCTGACTGGCCTGTCACCCTAGGAGTCCCGCATCTGAGGAATGGCCTCTTCAAGCCCGCGTGGCACCTCTGTAACAGGGCATCTCTGTCCATCTGACCGTTCTTTTAGTCAGTGCTCCTGAGCGCCTGTCTCTTCGCACGCCTGGTGCCTGTTACCTTGTCCATGGAACGGGTGCCGTGACATTCTGGGCTGGAGAGATGACTTAGGGGTTAAGCCTCTGCCTCGAAATCAGAAAGTCCTGAGTTCAGATCCCAGATCCCACGTAAAAATGAGGAAGGGAAATGGTGGTCGTCTGCATGGTTGGCCTTGCGGAGCCTGGGAAATGCTAGAGCAAGGCAAAGAGGAAGTAGAACAATCCAGGTGATTCCAGAAGTCATCCTTTGTCCTCCACAGGCCCCGTGACACACATGGATGCAGACACACACACACACACACACACACACACACACACACACACACACACACACACAGTGCCCCGTGACACACACGGATGCAGATACACACAGACACACACACAGACACACACACAGACACACATACAGACACACACACACAGTGCCCCGTGACACACACGGATGCACATACACACAGACACACACAGACACACAGACACACACACACACAGTGCCCCATAACACACATGGATGCAGACACACACAGACACCGACACACACACACACACACACACACACACACAGACACACGCACGTCTTGGGAGCATCCACAGATGATGGAAACCAGTTGTTTATCCTCATCATCTAGACGCTCCTTGCAGAATGACCCTCTTCTTGCTAAATGAATGTTTCTCTGGTCCAGATTCCAACCAAAACCGGCTGTTAGGTGCGGTGCGACGGTGCGCACTGGGTCCCGCGCTCAGGAGGCCGAGGCAGGAGGCACGTGCTGCCCGGTCCACACGTGCCCTGTCTCTGCCAAGAGAAGATGCAGCTGTGGAATGGGGTCGATTGGGCTCGCGCAGCGGCTGGTGTGCGCTGAGCAGCCCGTGGTTTGAATGTCAGTTTACAGCGCTCGTGACCCCTCAGCCACCCTGCTGGCCATCAGCACCAGCTCATGCACGCAGCAAGATGGCTCCTGGCCGCACCCTCATAAATGCCGGGAGGCTCCATGCCTCCGAGGGCAGAGTCACGCTGCTCTCCCTGAGGCTTTGGGTGCTGGGTGGACCCCCGAGAATCTGTGTGCTTGGGTCTTACAGTGTATTAGATCCTGGGGGAAAAGTTAAGCATGTCATGTTGAGCTCTGCTCTTTCCGTCTGTGAATATTTATTTCTAACTCGCATTATTGGGTATGGAATCTGTCTCTCAGGTTGGGGGCTGACTTAGAGTGGGGTGTGTTTTGAGGGCATGTTCAGTGTTCGGAACTGACCTGAGAGAGGGCACTGAAGGAAGTTTGCACTTATGGGGGGCCCATAGAGGGGCCTCAGCAGACAGAACGCAGAGAGAAGGGGCGTTCGCGTCAGGGGAGTGCAGGCTGGTCCCTTCTCTCGTGCCTTGCTGATGGACGTGCCTGTTGTCCCCACCTGACAGCCTCAGGTGATGAGAAGGGGCAGGAAGGTACGTGTGAGATCCAGTGGTCACGTGACTCAAGAGACCACGTGACTGAAGATGGCGGTGCCTGTGGCTGGAGCCGCCTCAGTGCGGAAGAGGTGGATGAAGGCCCTTCCTCCCAGACACTGCTTATTGCACAGCCACAGCGGGAAAATAAATTCGTCCTACAGCATCTCGCCAAACAAAAAGCCCCGTCCTCCCTTTTGACGTTGAGGCCACCCTTGCACAACAAGGCTGAGCACGTTGGTTATGGATCCAGACTCGTTCCTGGTCTCGGAAACCTCATGAAAGGCAGGAGCATCACGTGACCTGAAGGGATCCGGAGCACCCCGTCCCCTGCTTCGGCTGTGTCACTGCAGCCTCCACTTGAGTGACAGCAGATCTCCACCCGAGAGCTGCCCGTCCCCGAGCTGTCTGTACGGTTCCCATGTTCAGCATGCTGAGCGGTAGAATCTTTATCTTTCTAAACTTGAAAGGATCGTTCTGCACGTGGGGTGCTGTGGGTCTGTGAATGAGAGGTGTGGCTGAAGCTTTGAGATTCCTCAGATACCTCAGTATCCATGATATCTTGTGGGGAGCCTCTGATAGAGGATCAGGAGTGGTCTGGGTGGGGTTTCAGCCTCACCCTGATGCACCGTAGAGACTTGGTTTTATCCCTTCTGTCAAGGTTTGAAATGTGTCCCCCACAGTCTCATGTGTTTGGCAAGGTCATGGCACCTTGAGAGGTGGAGCCTTGCTGGAAGAAGGCAGTCACAGGGGGTGGGCCTTGAGGTGGATGAGTCCCACCCTACCTCCAGGAGAAGTCTGCCTTTGCAGCAAGCAGTCTTGCAGCTTTCAGCTTCTAAGATGTCTGCGGTGACTTAGCCTCCTTCAGTTTTGGCCAGCCAGCCATGCCGCCTCTACTTTAAGAGACTGTACTTTCCCTCTGGAACTGTAAGCTGAATAAACCTCCCTTTTTCCCTTAAGTTGATCGATTTTGGGTATCCTCTCACAGCAATAGTTAAGAGTAACCGTTACAGAAATTGGTACCAGGTAGTGGGAGATTGCTGTGAGATTAAGAACAGCTGGTACCACAACGTGAAGTTGTTTGTGAAGCTGAGAGAAGTTGGTACCCAGCAGTATGGCCAATGCTGTGATGTGGCTAGTATGCCTTTGGAACTGTTTGTTGGGAGAAATATGGAGAACTTTGGGACTTTGTGCTGGGAAAGTCTTTGCATCTTGGCAGTTGGGCTAAAGGGACCTTTCTTGTGAGAGCTCAGAGGATAGCAATGCTGTGAGAGATGCAGGCAGTGGAAGCCCAGCTTGTGATGGTCCAGAGGGGAACAGAGACTGTGTTTGCAACTGGACGAGTGACACATGGAGCCATGTGTTGGCTGAGAGTTTAGTGAAGTTTTGCCCTTGTCCTGAAAGTTTGCCTGAAATTAAGCTGGAGGGCTTGGCGGAGGAAATTTCAAAGCAATGTAGTCTTGACAATGTGATATGGCTACTTTTTAGTTGTCTTCAGAATTATGAAAAAGAACAAAGAATCAGGCAGGAAGAAGCAAAAACTGTAAGATCCGATGATGAAAAATACAATGGCAAACTTAAAGAGTTGAACCAAGAAGAAGCAGAGAACAAAATGGCTGTTGAAGAGATTAGCTTCATTTGTAAATCAAAGCCTGCTCTTAATTTGAATAATAGGAGAGGCCCTAGCTTGAGAGCAGGATCCTCAGGGAAGGCTCCCACTCATAAGAATGCAAATCCTTTCAGAAGACTGGAGCTAAAGGGCGGAGTTCCAAAGCAAGAGTTGGTTTCTCTTACCAAGCAACTGCCCAGGAGTGAAAGAGATGGTCAACATAGAGAAGCAGAATCAGCTGTGATTCAAAGGGGCTAGTCTTGGCAAAGTCGTCCACGTGGTTCTGGTTTTAGAGGCATCAGTGATGCAAGAAGGAGGAGATCATGGAGTCCTCCTCCAAGATTTCAAAAATTGACAGAATCCAGGCATCATGAGGCAAGAAGCCTGCAGTTTAGAGGCCCAAGAAGGGCAGTTTGTGCTGTGGAGTTAAAGCCTGGTTTGCCATTGAGAAGTAAAGATGTTAGAGATTCCAGACACAACGTGGGACACCTGCCAAGGAGAGCTGTGTACCCTGGGAGGAGTCAGCTCAAGAGAGCAATGTGTTCTATGGGCAGCTGCATTGGAGGGGTGGGACCAAAGCCCTTTGGAACTGAGATGATTTCAACAAGAGGCTCACCTGTTGGACTTGGAGCTACAAGATTTGGAGTTTGTCCTGCTGGTTTTCGGTCTTGTTATGGACGGATCTTTCCTGGATATGCCCCCATTCTTTCCTTTTGGAATGGGAATGTTTATTCTGTGCCATTGTATGTTGGAAGTATGTAACTTGTCTTTTGATTTCACAGGAGGCTTTGGACTTTGGACTTTTGGACTGTTGGGGCTACCATTGTAGTCTATGAAGACTTTTAAAGTTGGACTGAGTAGGGTTTGCATAATGAGATGGCAATGAGCCTGTGGGGGCCAGGGGTGGAGTGTCATGGTTTGAGATGTGTCCCTCACAGTCTCATGTGTTTGGCAAGGTCATGGCACCTTGAGAGGTGGAGACTTGCTGGAGGAAGGCAGTCACAAGGGGTGGGCCTTGAGGTGGATTGGTCCCACCCTACCTCCAGGAGAAGTCAGCCTTTGCAGCAAGCAGTCTTGCAGCTCTCAGCTTCCAAGATGTCTGCGGTGACTTAACCTCCTCCAGCTTTGGCCAGCCAGCCATGCCGCCTCTGCTTTGAGAGACTGTCCCTTCCCTCTGGAACAGTAAGCTGAATAAACCTCCCTTTCTCCCTTAAGTTGGTTGATTTTGGGTGCTTTCTCTCACAGCAATAGTTAAGAGTAACCATCACACCTTCTGTATCCTGGGACTTTGCATATGATTTCTGTTTCTTCTCTGTTCCTTTCCTCAAAATCTGTTTATTGTGGAAAAGTCATTCGCCTATGGGGAGTGGCATTAGCAGCACTGAGAAGTGGTGCGTGTTCCCACGCGGCTGCTCCACGGGCATCTTACACAGGCGTAGCGGATCTCAAGCCAGGAACCTCTACCTCCCACTCACACCCGTGAGCGATTGTACACGTGGACACGTGCGGTTTTGTCAGGGAAGGCCTTAGCCACCAGCACGCTTGGCACAGAAGCTCAGAGAACAGATGTCATTCCTGAGACAGGCATCACCCTGGCTAGTCTAACTCCTGACAAGCCTCCCGCCTCAGCCTCCCACAGGCCACCATAATCTGGCTTTACCCTGCTTTCTAGGGTGTGTGGGGAGTTCAGAGCAGGACCAAGCTCCGAGTTGAGGGCTGTGCCAGCGTTCAGGGCCCCCGCAGGTCTTGGGGTGTTTATTTTCTGCGTGGTGTAATGACGTTGTGTCTCCTCGATGTTCTGCAGCCGTGGCTTCCGGAATGCGTGCCCCCCTCCCTCCGTGAGAGGAGTCGTGTGTTTGTGCAATTTGCTTTCCAGTCTTCCAATACAGTTTATTTAGATGGAATTTCGTCATGTTGTAGTTATAGGATCAGGGTCACCCACTATTTAGTACCTGTAGAACACCTGGGTTGTGTTCCTCCTCAAGAGATCGAGAAGCATGGCGAAAATAGTGATTCTTTCCTTTACTTGTTATTTTCCACACTCTTGACTTCTTTCTGGAATCGAACATTTCTTTCCCTGACATTAGGTTCTGCCATGGGTTGGAGATGGTTTGGGTGTGCCCAGGGTGCCGTGTTGGAAGCTTGGTCCTTGGCAGTCCATACTGCAGGGTGCTGGACCCTCTAAGAGCGCAGCCTGGCAAGGAGGGAGCCTGGTGGGGTGTGACCTTACAAGGAGAGACCTGGTTTTCTGGAATCCCAGCCTCTCCTGGCATTGGCTTTGTCCGACAGATCTTCTGTTTTCTGCTCCCCACACACACCATCCACTGTGAGCCTCGCCAAACTGGTGTCAGACACTTGACCTCCAATGTGATCTCAGTAGCTCTTTTTTAAATAAAGTACCCAGCCTTGGGAACCTCATTGCTGTAGCCAATGCATCTTCTTCTAGTTTCAGAAGAAAGGGAAACATACACGGCAGGGAATGAGGGGATGGGAGATAGGAGGGACAGAAGGACTTACTAAAAAACGTTAAGATTGTGGGATGTAACCCCAAAAGAACCACCTGTGCTGTTAATATGTCAAAAAAAAAACCCCATGTCTTTTAAAGAAGGAACAAGAATAAGCAACCCTTAAGTAGAGGAACTCAGAGAGAGGAAAATGGGGGGGAGGGGTTGAGCTGATCCAACTAGAAGTAACAGGAATGTGGCATTTCCTGATAAAATGTTGGTTGGAGAGGTCTTAAAGACCCCAAAATATTATAGGCTTTTGCCATTGCTCTTGGTTTTCTCTCCAAAACACTGTCAGTAAGACCCTATTACTGAAGATACAGCACATAAGGATCACAGAAAATGGCAAAACACACCAACTAGAACTGGTCTGAGAACTTCCTCCCTGGATAGCTTACACAGTACCAGGGAATACTGTAGAAACTGCTGGGGGAGAGAAATAATCACAGGCCCCATCAACCTCATGAGATCTGCAAGTTGCAGTACAAATCACCATGGCAACAGTGTAATAGTGACTGTGAGTATCAAGGAGACACCAGCAGCTTTCTCATTCAACACCCTGCTTGTCAGAATGGAACACATCCTATTACTGTTAACTGGAACAAGAACCTAAGAAAGGGAAGGAAATAGATCAATAAGGAAAAGCAGCCAATGAACCTATAGGCAGGAAGACAGTTCACCAGACTGCTCTGTAAAGAGCTGCTATTGTGCCCATAGATTTGAAGAGCACTCAGCACTCAGCCTAGAAGTCTCTTTACACAGAGGTAGAGGACAGGACAGGACGCAGCCTAGGCCAGTAGAAGAGCAGTGAAGTGGACAGCAATGGCCGCCATAATGCAGAGTGCCAGTGACGCAGCAAGGCTCACCCAGAATCAGGCCAAGCTAATCTCCCCATCCTAAGGCTTAGGGAATCTCCAGGAAGAGGGGGTGGTGAGGTTGTAAGACTCTAAAGATGGAAGGTCCGCCTTTGGACAAAACATTCTATTCAAGGCAGGACTGATGAATCCAGGAACTCACTGCAGTGAGACTTGTCCTTACCAGACCTGCATATGACTGACACACCAACATGTCTTTGTAGACAATAGAGGAGCTCAAGGGAGATAAGAACATATGCGGTAACCTTGGGAACTGAAGCTGAATGAATGATGGGAAATGCTCCTATCAGTGAGGCGGCTTGAAGAGAGACAACTTTGTATGCCACAAGAAGTTTGAACCCTCCACAATAGACAAACCAAAGCAAACCCGAAGGTTCATAGAAGTAACCAGTCAGGAAGGTGGGAGGGAGTTGGATGGATTGATGAAGGGAAGGGGGAGGGATGGGAGGGAGAGGGGGCTGAGGGAAGCAGGGTGAGGACTTGCCATCCTTGTGAAACTAGAAAAATGAAGCAATAAAAGAGGGAGATCTATGGATTGGATAAAGGGAGATGAACCTGTCCATGTACTGAGTCTGTTTGCTCTTGTGTGATCCAGGGCGAGCTGTAGGATCTGGGGAAGGGGGGATTATAACTAGTTGTGTTGTGGCATTAGATTGGTGATGAGTTGAAGACGGGGGAATTATTTGCATTAATTAGGTCCTCAAGATTAAATTAATTGCTCTTTTGTGTGTATATGCATATGAGTTCGTGCATGTGTGTGTACAAGTGCATATATACACATGTACACATACGTGTGTGATAGTTCGATATAGGTGTCGGCTTAAAAACGGAAGGTTGAGCTTTGGGCACACCAGTGAAGAATTGATAGTTAAGGCCCCGAGCAAGCCTGTAGAGTATCTAATTGATGTGGAGGACCCAACCTGCGCTGGTAGGACCATTCCCTGGGCAGGTAGACAAGATAGGGAAGCTGCTTCAGCACTTGGCATTCTGCAGCGCGCTTGGACAGACTCTGCTGTCTGCCGAGTGAGGCATGTTCCTCTCTCAGTGTCCCTGTGGATACGGTGTGGCCAGTTCCCTCGGCTCCTGGTGTGGTGTGTGCTCTCCTGCCAAGCTGGACTAAGCATTGTAACTGAGAATCATCTTAAGAAAGAATAAATCCTTGTCGCCTAAGCACTTTGGTGGTGGAAGTATTGGCAGCGTGCAGGCAAGTTGCGCCAAGCTGGAAGCCAGAGATCACCGAGGACGGCCCTTGTCTGCTGCTGATTGCCTTGCTTTTGAGACAGGGTCTTCCATTTCTACCTGAAATGCACCGATTTGGTTAGGTGGACTGCAGAGTCCAGGAACGCCTGTCCCCCTGGTGCTGGGGTCACAGGCACGGGCCACACTTGGCTTGTTTTATGGCTCTGGCTTGAACTCAGGTCCTCCTGCTCGCAGCAAGATCTGGACCGAGCTGGTTGTTCCCGAGAGGCCCCCCCTTCCCTTCAGCCTGCCTCTGACCTTGTGCACTGGTTGCCTGGCCAAGGCACTTCTGGAGGGCAGCGGAGATGAATGGCGCACAGCACAGAGCGTCCCCCCAGCCTGCTGACCTCTCGCGCCCTGTGCCAGGATGGCAGATGTCTCAGCAAAGACTTGGCTATTTATAGAAAAAAGGATGAGCGCTGCCACCGAAGCATTTCATCTGTAAGGTGGGAGAGACCGTCGCGTCTGGAAATTGTGAGCGCTAATGTGATGTAGTTCAATTATTTTAGAACTCGCACAGCAGCTGCTGAGAGGAGACTCTCCCAGTAACTGCCGCGTGCGTCGTTAGTCTGGGTTCATCCAGGGAGCACCTCTTCAGTGCAGACCCCCGCAGAACCAGTCTGCCTCCGCTTCTTGTCTGAGGGGTCACCTGCTGTTGAGGTGAGCTGGCTCCTGATGTGACTGAAGGTCGCAGAGGCCTTTGCTCAGGTGCATGCGGCCTTGAGCTCATGCAAGCAAAGCAAATCCTGCTGCCTGGGCATAAGACACACACCGTCTAGTGTTTGTGTCGTGCTGTGAGGAGAGGTCGTTCTCTGCCACAAAAGCAGTTGTGTGGCCAGCGCACTCCAGCATGCGCCTGTCCTCGCCGGCTCAGCACCTGGACGGACGGACACAGCTGCTGCTTCCTATTCATCGGAGTCTTTTTTGTTTACAGGTGTTTATAAACTTATCTGTCTGTCTGTCTATCTATCTATCTATCTATCTATCTATCTATCTATCTAGTGTGTATGTGTATATGTGTGTGTGTGTGTGTGTGTGTGTGTGTGTGTGTGTGTACTGTGTGTCCCTGTGAAGGGCCAAGGGTGACTTCAGGAGTCATCCTGGTTTGTTTCTATCTCCTTTTTGCTTCACTCTGGGATTTCCCAGATTCTGCCATCTTTTCTGCCACGTGGGACCTGGGATCTGAACTCAGGACCTTCTGCTTTCAAGGCAAACTCTTAACCCCTGAGCCATCTCTCCAGCCCTCCAATGGAGTCTTTAAGAGAATATATCCTCCAACCTAAATTATGTTCCGGTGCTTCTGTTACCTCGTTTCTCACCTAGTGTGTCAATCAGGGATCCGTTGCCCCCAGAAGCCAGTCCAGTCGTCTTAAAGGTGCAGAGCCGTGCTGCAGGGAGTTAGGATAGAGGGGCACAGGAGCAGTATAGAGTTTGCAAAGCCGCTCTGCAGAATGGTTCTTGCCGCTCAGCTTGAAGACCTGCTCTGGGTGTGATGGCGAGAACCATCCTGTTAGGGAGCGGCCGCACCCCAGGGGGGGGGCCCTGGAGTCTCCAGCAATGGGCTCTGCGCGCTGCTGTGGAAGCTCATTCGCCATCCCTATGCTCCCTTACTTTCAACTCACTCGTTCTTCAGAAGCCAGGGAGAGACAGACGGGTTAGCTGCAAGGAATTCTGGGAGATACTTCTCACCATGCTGGTGGGTGTTGGCTTGGTGAGGAGTAAGCTGCACTGAGCGGTCCCTTGTGTGGACATGCCCACAGGGCACAGGCGCACGGGCAGATGGACACGGCAGATGGACACGGCTGCTCTCTCTTCAGCCCTTCCTCACACAGGCCTATGAAACTCGGTGACTTCTACATCGCCTTACTCCGCTGGCTGCAGACGACCTTGTAATCGACCTTGTGATGGGTGGCTGGCCTCGAGCGTTTTCGCTGAGCCCCTTTACATTTCTCTTCTTAGAGGAAGCTCTTGGCGTCTGACCCGGGAAGGCCCAGTCCACCACGTGCACTGTTCTCTGTGAACTTGGGCACCTGAGTTTGCTCTTCAGCCTGTCTGCCTTTTACAAAAGGGATACAGGGTCCCAGGCTGGGGGACGGCGTTAGCAAGACACCTAGTCACGTGGAAAAGTGCCTTTGGGGAGGAGGGAGGGTGATCAGCTGTGCTGGAGGGGTCCAGCTGAGCTGGAGTGGCCTGGTCTCGGTGGGCACTGGGCACGGGTGCGGGATGGGTCAGGAGCCGGTCTGGATGGGTGCGTGTGTGGGATGGCGCTAGGAGCCAGTCCTGGTGGGCGCGGGTGCGGATGGGTCAGGAGCCGGCCTGGTGGGCGCGGGTGCGGATGGGTTAGGACCGGTCTGGGTGGGCGCGTGTGTGGGATGGGTCAGGAGCCGGGTGGGCGCGGGTGCGGATGGGTCAGGAGCCGGTCTGGGTGGGCGCGTGTGTGGGATGGCGCTAGGAGCCGGTCTGGGTGGGCGCGTGTGTGGGATGGCGTTAGGAGCCGGCCTGGTGGGCGCATGTGTGGGATGGGTCAGGAGCCGGTCTGGTGGGCGCGGGTGCGGGATGGGTTAGGAGCCGGTCCTGGTGGGCGCGGGTGCGGATGGGTTAGGAGCCGGTCCGGGTGGGCGCGGGTGCGGATGGGTTAGGAGCCGGTCCTGGTGGGCGCGGGTGCGGATGGGTTAGGAGCCGGTCCTGGTCCTGGTGGGCGCGGGTGCGGATGGGTTAGGAGCCGGTCCGGGTGGGCGCGGGTGCGGGATGGGTCAGGAGCCGATCTGGATGGGCGCGGGTGCGGGATGGCGCTAGGAGCGCATCTGTGGTCCCATAGAGCTTGGGCTCACGTTGGTTTTCTCTCCTGAGTGTGCCGTCCAGTCCACTGTGTTCTGACCCTGTGATGACGTCACTTCCTGTTCTGTCCTACTTAGGACCCGATCGACTTCGAATGGAGCTTCTGGATGAATTGGGGGAAGCGGAGGCTGGTGTGGCTTCTCCTTGGCCACGCGGTGGTGTCACAGCTGGCCGCGCTGCTGGCCCGGAAGGTACGAGTCTGCACGTCCCGTTCATGTCCCTTTCTGCTTGGGAGCGGGAATCAGGAGATCCGTGGCTGGAAACAGTCACAGCCAATGTGAGTGTCAGATAAAGGCATCTTCATCCTCACCTGGGCAGACCGACGTCCTCCAGGTACTTTTCAAAAGGTTCCGAGTGAGTTAACTTAGGCTCGCGGGCTCCCGCCTGCGGGGTGAGCTAGAGAACCGCTCACTGCCGAGGCGAGTCTGCGCCTGTCCTTGGCACTGGGTGGGAGGAGAGAACTGCACTTTTTTTTAAAATTATTATTATTATTTAAATTGTGCATGTGTGCGTGTGTGTATGTATGTGTGTGTGCATGTGTGTAGAACCGTGGGCAAATTCGGGAACCACCATGGACGCCTCCATCTCCTCCTTGTTTACTCTGCCCAGGGATTCACAGACTCCTCCCTACCAGGATCAGAAACACAGGCTGCCCCAGCTTGCCCCCAGCGTCTATACGTGGGGTCTAGGATCCGAACTCAGGACCTTCCGTCTGCAAGGCAGAGGCTTAACCCCTGATGGGGGAGGCACGTGGGTCGCTGTGGCTGTTAGGTCAGAATTCCCACAGTGCTTTGCTTGTGGCTCAGCCTGGGAGGGGGAGTGTTCTCGGTGGACAGCGCGCTCCCAGGGCTGGCTGCGGGGATCTGTCTGCCTTGGGGCCGACTCCTGTCCAGGCCCCTGACAGATGCTGTCCGCAGCTCTCGGTTCCCAGCCAGGAAATGAGCCTGTGCTTGGAAAGTTACAAGTGCTTGCAAAGGACAAGGGAGTTGGATGACAAGCCGGGGGGCATGCTGGCTCCCTCGGGAAGTTCAGGGAGGTAATGACGTGGAGGGTGAGAAGCCCCGCAGCCCGGGGGCAGGGGCGAGGGCACAAGAGCTCCCTGGTTAGAGACGTGTGCGGATCGTGGCCCGTTCTTCAGCTCCTTCCAGAAGTGTGGCCCTTTCTGATCTTGTTCTTAGGTCAACAACGTTCCCTTGTTTTTTTTAATGGGATATTGATTATTTTTATCCCAACTGGTGGCTTGTCTTTTGAAGTGGCCACAGCTGAGGTAATAGATGCTCTCAAGTCTGAGCGCCTATTAAAGGTCTCATCTAACTTTTGAACAGACTTAGTCATAAGTAACTGCTGGGTTGTGGCGGCTGCTGATCCCCAGCTGGCAATGAGCTCGTCTGTCTCAGCTCTCATGAGCTACTGCTGGTTTTTCTTTCCACGGATTGGTTTAGTAGTTCTCCTCCTCCTCCTCCTTTTCCTCCTCTTCTTCCTCCTCCTCCTCCTCCTCCTCCTCCTTTTCCTCCTCCTCTTCCTCCTCATCCTCCTCCTCTCCCTGTGCGTGTGCTGCATGTGTGTTTGTGCGTGTGCAGTGTTTCTGTGTATGCACTGTGTGTGCCTGTGGAGACCCAAGGGTGACTTTGGGAATCATCCTGGATTACTTTACTTCCTTTTTGTTTCGCTCATGGGGTTTCTCAGGCTCCGCCTTCTAGAGCCGGAAGTTCAGCCTCTGCTGTTTGCACCTGGTGTTTTTACGTGGGATCGGGGATCTGCCCAGGCTCTTCTGCTCGGGGGGCAGAGGCTGAACCCCTGAGCTCTCTCTCCAGCCCAATTTAGCCTTTTATCCCAAGATAGTGTTTCTAGAAATTACATTTTTCAATCCTAAAGTTACCCTGCCCACAGGTGAATGGCTAGTGACTTAGTACTCTTAAGCTTAAGAAAAAAAACAAAAACGAAGAACCCCACTAGCATCAGGCAAATGCATCTTTAGCACGCATGTCATATGTCCACAGTCCCCTCAGCTCCACAGTCCCCTCAGCTCCACAGTCCCCTCAGCTCCACAGTCCCCTGGGGCTCCACAATCCCCTCAGCTCCACAGTCCCCTCAGCTCCACAGTCCCCTGGGGCCCCACAGTCCCCTGGGGCTCCACAGTCCCCTCAGCTCCACAGTCCCCTGGGGCTCCACAGTCCCCTGGGGCTCCACAGTCCCCTCAGCTCCACAGTCCCCTGGGGCTCCACAGTCCCCTCAGCTCCACAGTCCCCTCAGCTCCACAGTCCCCTCAGCTCCACAGTCCCCTGGGGCTCCACAGTCCCCTGGGGCTCCACAGTCCCTTCAGCTCCACAGTCCCCTCAGCTCCACAGTCCCCTGGGGCTCTACAGTCCCCTCAGCTCCACAGTCCCCTCGGGCTCCACAGTCCCCTCAGCTCCACAGTCCCCTCAGCTCCACAGTCCCCTCAGCTCCACAGTCCCCTCAGCTCCACAGTCCCCTGGGGCTCCACAGTCCCCTGGGGCTCCACAGTCCCCTCAGCTCCACAGTCCCCTGGGGCTCCACAGTCCCCTGGGGCTCTACGGTCCTCTCCGGCAGAGGCTGTATCTTGTCCTGTGACTTTTTCTGAGCCCGTTTCAGGCCGCTCTGGGGACAGGATTGGGAGCCACCGTCCCTGTTCTTGGGGTGGGGGGGTCATGGCCGAGTGGGAAGTTAGAGGTGAGACCGGCTCTGACCACTTGTCGTGTCTGTCACAGTGTTGGCCATGTCAGCTGCAGCAGGGGCCTGCACAGGGAGTGGCCACACGGGCCATTCTGGAGTCCCCAGGGCCTCCGAGGAGGTGTTTTTGAAGCTCCCCCAAGTGGCTCCCTGCAAGGCGCCATCAGATCCCGGGGGCCGGACAACCCCGACTTCTCCTCTGCGGAGCACGCTGCCCAGGGCTGGGGGTGGTGGTCTTGGCAGAGGGAGAGTGTGAGTCATCTTGCGGCGTGTCGCCCGGGGTGACCACAGGCTCAGCGAGGCGGCTGGCGGCTCCTGAGGGGCCCCAGAGCTGCTTTGTCGCAGTCCGCTGGGCCCTGCGGGAGTCTCGCCGCAGCCTGGCCTCCCGGCTCCAGCCTTTCACCCCCTGGGCGAGGCTCCGCTGGCGTCCATCTGGGCCTCGTTTCTGGCGATCTGGGCCGCAGCTGTCTTCTGCTGGCGGCCCTTGGAGGCATCTCGCCCCTGGGCGGCGCTCGGGAGGGACAGGGCCCCCTCGGGTGACAGCTGCAGCCCCACAGAATGTCATCTGCCTGTGCAGCGGGAGGCCCAGCTGCTTTCGAGAAAACTCTTCCTTTTCTTCTTCTCGGTCATGACAAGTCGTCGCGCTCCTGGCCGAGGTTCAGTGCCTTCCGTCTGGGCCAGACGCCCTCTGGGTTTGGCAGGATCCTGGCAGGGCTGCGGCTCGAGCCCTGGCTGTGGGTTTGTTATGACTGGATGGAGTGTGGGGTAAATCACAGCCTTTTTTCTTGAATTCCTCTGTGGCTCCTCCACACCTGAGACAGACCATGTTCTTGCGCTCAGAACTAAAGATACCCTGGGCGCTCTTGGGAAGGCTGGGCCTGCGGGGCGTGGGTGGGTGCCCTGGTTTTGCTGTGGTCCTGACTAGAAACCTTGCGCGTTAGCCCAGGCTGGATGGCTGGGCTCCTCACTGTGGGCAGGTGTAGGCTGAGGAGCCCGCCTGGATTGGCTCTGGCTGGCCCCAGCAGCCCTTTGCAGAGAGCCAGGTGCAGGCGGGAACAGATCTCACGTGCTAACAGCTTGCCTGGCCCCCAGCTCCTCTCTTCATGGGTGTCTGAGGAGGGACCTTCTCTCACTGATGTCCTCTGGCCTCTGCCCCCAGGAACAGCCGCCTGGGGCACGCTTGCTTGGACTGTTTTTTTTTTTTTTTCTCTCTTTGCTTGGGGAGAGTTTATGTTGCAGATACAGGTATTTTTTCTTTTGCATTGTATGTTTCAGCTGTGCAGTATGCAGTGAGCCTGACCACATGTGGAATGTTGGCAAAACCCTCTCCTTGTTTCTTAGTGTGTCCACCGTGGCTCCTTGGCAGATGTGCAGAAAGAATTAATTCCAGTGTCTGATGCTGTTGCCATGGGGAGTCCTGACCACAGCTTCACACTTTCGTGTCCCCGCAGAGGCAAACCACTGAGGGGATCCGAGGCTCATCCGGCTGCCCTTGTGCCTGCGGATGAGCTAGCAGTGCACACATGGCGGGAGGCGGGCCGGTGTCCCAGTTGCTGCGAGTGTGGCTCTGTTACAGCTGTCCACTCTCAATGGCTGCTGCCCGGGTCCATCTACTGCAGATACAAGTGGAGCGTGTGTGGACGCGGGCAGCGGACCACAAGATGAGGCGCCGCTCATCTGTGCCGTCCGCATCCGCAGGGAAGCCGCTTTGTAAGGACGAAGTGCCATCAGTAGAGATTTGGAAGACGGTAGGTTTTCATGTTAGCAGACCAGAGAGAGTCTGATCTGAGGGTTTGGGAAATGTTATCCATCTACCCAGCATGTCCCTCCATCTACCCAGTTACATCCATCCATGGATTCATCCAGCACTATCATCCATCCACCAACTGACTGCATATTATACATATACCTGCCACTACCCATTCATGGACCACTTCATCCACCTTCCATCTGAACACACACATATACCTATCACGGTCAGTCTGCCAGTCATCACCCATCCATCCGTCTGTCCGTCCATCCATCCGTCTGTCTGTCCATCCACTCATCCATCTCTATCCATACATTTCTGTTCATTTGCCCACCTCCTCCCATCTATCCATGTACCCCCATCCTTTTTTTCTTTTTGCACACACGCACTTGTGTATGTGTCTGTGTGAATTAGACGTTGGGAGTCACCCTGGATTGCACTGTTTCTTCTTTGTTTTACTCTGGAGTTTTCCAGACTCCATATTCCATGGTCAGAAGTGTACAGCGCCACCATTTCTGCCTGGGATTTTTATGTGGGATCTGGGATCTGTACTCAGGACCTTCTGCTTGTGAGGCAGAGGCTTAACCCGAGTCATCTCTCCAGCCCCTAACCCCTTCCTTCTGTCTGCTGCACATCCATTCCCACCTATGCACCTACAAGTATACCCACCTGTTTACCCCCCCATTTACTCAACTACACCCACCCACTCCTACCCATTGATCCTTTTCTTCCTTCAACATTCATTCATCTACCTGGCATTATTTATGTGCCAGACTAGACTCTGGGTTTACATTTACAAACAAGAGAGATGTTTAGCTTGCCAAGGGAGACTCCAGATAGAGAATCAGGTGGGCTCCATTCTGATAAATGGGTAGGTGAGAGGGAGGGATGGGAAGTTGGGGACCAGGTGCCCACCTGCCCAGTGCGCTGCATGGACAGAGAGGCCTGGGGACCGGGTGCCACCTGCCCAGTGCGCTGCATGCACAGAGAGGCCTGGGGACTGGGTGCCGCCTGCTCAGTGTGCTGCATGCACAGAGAGGCTTGGGGACTGGGTGCCACCTGCCCAGTGCGCTCCATGCATAGAGAGGCTTGGGAACCGGGTGCCCACTTGCTGAGTGCGCTGCATGCACAGAGAGGCTTGGGGACTGGGTGCCACCTGCCCAGTGCGCTGCATGGACAGAGAGGCTTGGGGACTGGGTGCCCACCTGCCCAGTGTGCACCATGCACAGAGAGGCTTGGGAACCGGGTGCCACCTGCCCAGTGCGCTGCATGCACAGAGAGGCTTGGGGACTGGGTGCCGCCTGCTCAGTGTGCACTATGCACAGAAGGGCCATGGTGCTCCTAGTGTAGTTTCAGTCTGTGGCTTCCTACTGTGTCTCAGATTTCTGAAGCTTTTCTTTCTCATCTTGTTTTCTTCTCATTTTCTATTGAAAACAAGAGCCTGGAACCCACTGGAATCCCATTGGAATCTAGTGGATTAAATGGGGTCACTGTTCAGAGTTTCACATGTGAATTGTCCCTCATGGGCTTATGGGTTCAAATCTTTAGTTGTTTGGGAGGGTCATGGACCTTTAGAAGGTGGAGCCTTGCTGGAGGAAGGCAGTCACGGGGTGGGCCTTGAGGTTGATGAGCTCACCCTACTTCCAGGAGAGGTCTCCTCTTGCAGCGGACAGTTTTGAAGCTCTCAACCTTATTGATGGGCGTGACTTAGGCTGTCTCTAGCTTCTGCCAGCCAACCCTGCCTTTCCCTCCATGAAGGACTGTATGTCCCCTCTGAAACTATAAGCTGAATAAATCTCCCTTTTCTCCCTTTAATTGTTTGGGCCTCAGTGGTGTCTCACAGCACCACAAAGTGTAACTGATACAGAAATTGGTACTAGAAGTGGGATGTTTCTGTGAGACTATGAACCCAGTACCAGAAAGTTTTTATGAAGCTGAAAGAAGTTGGTGCTGAGGCGTGAAGGTGTGTGATCATTGCTGAGATGTGGCTAGTGTGCCTTGGGAAAGATTTGTTGGGAGAAATATGGAGGACTTTGGGACTTTTTTGGGAAAACCTTTGTGTCTTGGAGACAGGGCTGAATGGGCCATTCTAGTACGAGCTTGGATAAGACTTATGCTGTTAGAGGTGTGGACCATGAAAGCCCAGCTTGTGATGGTCCAGAGAGGAAGTGAGTTTGGAACTGTACAAGAGGCAAATGGATGGATCGTAGAGAGTTTAGTTAAGTTTTGCCCTTGTACTGAAAGCTTACTTGAAATCAAATTCCACTGTTTGGTGGAGGAAGTTTTAAGTTAATGGCATTTTGACAATGTGGCATGGCTACTTTTTCATGCTCTTGTTAGAGTTATCATGAAGAAGAGCAAGAAAACAGGTAAAAAGAATAGCTGTGAAGTTTGAAGGAAATTGTGAAGGCAAGTCTACAGAGAATGTAGACAGCAAAATAATGGCTATTGTTTGAGAGATTAGCACCATAAGCAAATCAAAGCCTGCTCTCAATTTGGATAACAGAAGAGGCTGTGCCCTGAGGGCAAGATCCTCTGGGAAGGCTCCCATCCATAGAAATGCAGATCCTTTAGTAGGAATAAGCTAAAAGGTGGAGTTCCAAAGGAAAAGTCTTGTTTCTCCTTTGAAGCAACTGTCCAGGAGAGGTTCTTCCTCCTCATCAAAGGGAAGCTGACAAGATGTGATTGAAGAGGGCCAGTCTCCACCTGGAAGTTATAGCAGAACTTGACAAAGTTGTCCACATGGTTTTGGTTTTAGAGGCAGCAGAGGGAAGAGTTAGTGGATTGCTATGAGATGGCAGCCAGGTAGTGTGTGGCAGGAAGTCCGCAGAGATGCCCAGAAAGGGCATCTTGTACCATGTAGTTAAAGCCTGGTTTACCATTGAGAAGTGCAGACATCAGAGATGCCAGAGCCGTGTGGGACATCGTCGAGGAGAGCTGTGTACCCTGGAAGGAGCCAGCCCAAGAGAGTGATATGTGTTATGGGCAGTTGTGCTGGAAGGGTGGAGCCGAGGCCTTTGTAACTGACATGGTTTCAAAAGGAGGCTTACCTGTTGGACATGCAGCTGTTGGATTTGGAGTTTGTTTGTCCTGATGGTTTTTGGTCTTGTTACAGACCGATATTTCCTAGATATGCCCTCAAGTCTCCCTTTTGGAACTGTTGGAAGTATTTAACTTGTCTTTTGATTTTATAGGAAGCTTTGGACTTTGGACTTTTGGACTGTGCTGGGACTACTGACGCAGTCTGTGGGGACTGAGTGTGGTTTACATAATGAGATGACAACGAGCTTTGGGGGGCCAGGGGTGAAATGTCATGGTTTCAAATGTGAGCTGTCCCCTGCAGGCTCATAAGTTTGATTCTTTAGCTGTTTGGGAGGGTCATCCACCTTTAGGAGGTGGAGTCTTGCTGGAGCAAAGCAGTCACAGGGGGTGGGTCTTAAGGTTAATTAGTCCCACCCTACTTTTCTGGGAGAGATCTGCTCTTGCAGCTGATAGTGTTGAAGCTTTCAACCTCCTTGATGGATGAGACTTAAGTCACCTCTAGCTTCTGCCTGTCAACCATGCCTTTTCCTCCATGAAGGACTCTGGAACTATAAGCTGAATAAATCTCCCTTTTCTCTCCTTAAGTCGTTTCAGTTCAGCAGTGTCTCACAGCAGCACAAAAAGTAACTGATGTAATCACTCTGCTCCTGTCTGGCTCTCTAGCCCACCCACACCCCCAGCTTCTCATTGCCCCATCTCAGGTCTGAGCATTGGCTGCAAACTGAAAGTTACTGTGCAATGTCAGTTTAAGAGAAAACGGACTTGAAAGATCTGGCTGTGTACAAAGAGACACTTTTCTCCATGTAAATCACTGTGTTGTGTCATTTGAAGTCTTTGCTTTTGCTCTTGGAGCGGGGCAGTTGTCATATTGCAACAGCAATTCATCTTTAATAGACAATATCATGCATTTCATCATGCTATTATGTCTCTGTGCATTACAAAATTAAGATAAAATCAGAACCATGGGCTGGGGAGGTGGCTCCAGGATTGACACTAAGAGGCGGTGTTGCAGTCTGCCTGCATAGTTGCTGATAAATGACCATCACACAGCTTAAGGGAACAAGGAGTTTACTTTCTTACGACAGTCTCATTACAATTCTCAGAGCACACACCAACACCAGGGCTGAGGGAACTGGCCACACCATCACCACATAATGGCTGAGAGATAGAAAATCCTTACTTGCCAGACCAGCATGTCTGGCCAAGTGAACAGAAGGATGCCAACTCTCTCAACCAGCTCTCTGTTATTTATCCAGGGCTTAGTCCCACCCACCATGGGCTGGGTCTTCCTCAGCAGCTAGACAATCTCCTTCAGGTTTGCTCTGGGCTTAACTCAACCATCAACTCTCTACAACTGTGCCCAGAGCTCAAACCCTCAACAGTCAAGTTGACACCTGTGCTTAACTATGACAGGCGGACAGACCCCTGAGCTGTACCCTTGACTCTTTATTATAGTTTTTATCAAAACCATTATGTGTGTGTGAGAGAGAGAATGTGAGTGTGTATATGTATGTGTGAGTGTGTGTGTGAATGTGATTTTGTGTGTGTGTATGCGTATGTGTCTGTGTGTATATGTGTGTGCATGTGTGTGTGAATGTGGTGTTTGTGTGTGTGTCAGTGTATGTGAGTGTGTGTGTGCATGTGTGAATGTCTGTAATTTTGTGTGTGAGTGTGTGAGTGTATGTATGTGTGTGAGTGGGTGAGTGTGTGTGTGAGTGTGTGTGTGAGTGTGTGAGTGTATGTGTGTGTGAGTGTATGTGGGTAGGTGTGATTTGTTGGGTGGAGGGAGCCAGGTGTGTGGGGTCAGAGCATCACCTTGCTGCTGGTCCCCTCACCTCCCATCTTACTTGAGACAAGGTCTGGTTTGCCACTGCGGACACCAGGCTAGCTGGCCTGGGAGCTCCGTGGGATCCTATGTCCACCTTGCATCTTTTTGGAAGAGTTGCAAACACCTGCCGCTGTGCGTGGTCCTGTTCTCACACTCTGCGGTCAGCACTTGACCCACGGAGCATCTCCCCGGCCTACTTGCAGGTTTTAGGTCAGGATTTACTGGCTGGATGTGAGGAGACATGTCAGTCAACGGATTCAGCCATTCAGTGGACTGTCAGGAACTTAGTAATTAATCAGAGCAGCATAAAAACTGTCAAGAGCTTGATTAACTGACTCTCTTACGTGGGAGTGCTCTGTCAGCTGGACGAATCTTTTGCCATCACAGGAAGCTGCAACTGGAATTTCTGTGTCGTGAGTTTGATGGTAAAGAATGTGCTAGAGGGACCATGTTGTCACCTGCAAAGTTACCAGAAATAAACCGAGGAAATAATCTCAGAATGATTTAGGTTAATTTGTTGAAGGTGGTGGAAACAACTTTTAGCTTAAGGACCCCAGGACAAAAGCCTCTCCCCACCCTCCCTACTTTCCTAGCCACGCCCCACCGACTCCTTAGCAACCAGAGGCCACACCTGGCTGCCCGCTGTGGACAGCTAGTTCTCTTCCTCTCTGTGGATCCTCTCAGACAGGGAGCTGTTTCTTCAGCTTCAGTGCTCAGCCACGGTTCCTTTGGCCACCATAACACTTGTATTGAAGTCTCTTGTGCCAGTTTCTCGCTTAGTGGTCACCCATACATTGTCAGGATCGTTCTTGATCCCTTCTTCCCTTGTAAACTAACATTTATGATTTCGTCTGGAGCTGTGTGCACAGTCATCGGAATCCAAATGTGCAGGTTGACAGCCCAAGATGAGTTTTAAGGCCTAAACTGTGAGCCTCTGTGGTATGTGGGCCGTCTAGTTTCCTGCATGCCCCCTAGACACCTCAGCCTCTAAAGGACCAGACAGGTGTCTTCAGTGTGTGGTGATTTGGTTTTGGCAGCTCGCTGTTTCCCATGGGAGTGCGGCTTTTGTGGGGTGCAGTAGGCTGGGCGGCTGTGGCTGAAGGAAGGAAAGCATTGCTTGTTTGTGGGCGTGTCTGGTCCTGGGTGCGAGGAAGGATGTGAGAACCAGGCAGGGGAGCCACGCTGCGGAGAATTGCCCCGGCGTGGACCTCACACCGTGTCCTGCCTCCGGGCTTTCCTTCTGCAGCACAGGCCTTGGATCCTCGCGGTCTACGGAGCGTGGGCCTGCTGGTGCGTGCTGGGGATGCCGGGGGTCACCATGGTCCTGGTGCACACGGTCATCGCCTTCTGCGTGGCCCAGTTCCGGTCGCTGCCGCTGTCCTGGCTCTGCTCCCTCCTCCTGCTGTCCACCCTGAGGCTGCCCGGCCTGGAGGAAGTTAAGGTAGGTGGTTTCCTTGCCTCGCTCGCCCCAGCGGGCGCAGGATGCCCTGATTTCTCCCTGACCCCAGGGCCCCGTCCCCCATTCAAATGTCTAGAGCCTGCCACGCGGGGATGGGAACTCCGCGGTGAGGGAGCAGAGCCGGAATGCACGCTTCCTACCCTTCGTAGAGTGTTTTAGCGCAGCGCTGTGAAAGTAAGGGCATTTGTAGCAATACAACTGTTTCCCAGCATCCTCTGCCCAGCTCTGGCCGATGCTGCTGTTGGTAACCTGGTAACCCACCTCGCTGGTGCACTGGGAGGCCTGGGCAGGACCCCCTGGGCTGTCCGTGTGGGTCCCTGCCCGGTCCATGACTGAACGCACTTCACGTCTTCACAGAGTCATATCCGTCACTCCAGAGGCCACGAGGTCCATCATGGCAGAAGGGCGTGTCCTTGTGGGAGGACCCTTAGTGGCAGGGGCCCAGGTCCCTGGGGAGAAATGCCCAGCATGAAGGGCGGCATCCAGGACTTCCGGCCGCCTTGGGGCCTGTGGTACTGGGTCCGACCATCAGAGCGCTGACGTCTCAGTGCCAGTTGACTGTGGAAACAGCCAGCCTGGGATCCAGGGTGGGCGGGGCTGGGCGTCCAGGGTGGGCGGGGCTGGATATCTGGGATGGGTGGGGCTAGACTTGCAGGTGGGCAGGGCTGGGGGGCCAGGGTGGGAGGGGCTTAGCATCCAGGGTGGGACCCACCATTCTCCACCTCCACCTTCTTTTGGAGCCTGGTGCTGCTGTGGACTGGGCAGATCTGTTTCCCTCCCCTACTCATGTTCTCCTGTCTCTCTGAAGCAACCTCCCCTTCATTCTTGTCGATCTACTTCAGATAACAGTCACGTGAGCTTGCATGCATGTCTGTGTATATGTGTGTAAGAAATATGTGTGTATTCCAACTCGTGTGTACATGTATATGATGTGTGTGGTGTGTAAGTTATATGTGTGTGTATAGTGTGTATGTGCATATGTGTGAGTGATGTGTGTGTGCACAAGGTGTATATATATGTGCGTATATGTGTGAGTGATGTATGCACACAGTATGTGTTTGCATAATGTGTGCAAGTGCATATGTGTATGTGTGTGTTTATATGTATGGTACAGTGTGTGCATGTATATATGTTGTGTGCCTGGGCATATGTGTATGAATGTATGTGCACAGTATGTATGTGTATAATGTGTGTATGCATGTGTATGTGTAAGTGTACAGAGTGCATATGCATGTTGTTGCGTGCATGGGCACATATGTATGAGTGGTGTGTGTGTGCACAGTATGTGTGCGTATATGCACTTGTATAATGTGTGGTGATGTGTTTATGTGTACACGCATGCATACACACACACACACACACACACACACACACACACACACCAGGTTGGTGGAGGAGCTCGCACACGTAGCCCCTCCCCTTGTCATCCCCTGGAAGCGTCTCCTAACTGCACATCTCTTCTCCATTGCTCAATGACGGTTGCTTAGTGAAAATTAGGGGCTGGGGCCTGGACCAGGGTCACAGACACGCTGGGCACAGGCTCGGCCACGGAGCTGTACCCAGACCCTCAGTGCCTGCCTTGTTTGCGGGCAGGGCTGGTCGACACTCTGGGCACAGTCTCTTCTCCCTTCCCTTGTGGGGACGCGCGCCCTGGGCATCGCGTGGTGACGTCCTGGCCACTCACTCCGCTTCCTCCTGTTGCTCCGCAGAGGACGTGGTACAAGTCAGACGGCGAGTACTACCTGCTGCACTTCACGCTCACGGTCCGCTGCCTGTACTACACCAGCTTCTGCCTGGAGCTGTGCCAGCGGCCGCCCGCCCAGCAGGTCCCCTCCTTCTCCTGGATGCTGGCCTACGTCTTCTACTACCCCGTCTTCCACAACGGGCCCATCCTCACCTTTCCGGAGTTCTTCCAACAGGTAGAGTCTGCTGCGGACTGGATTGGTGTCACGCAGGGCCACTGCTCGTTACGCTGTGGGTTGTGGTCCCACATGGGGGGGGTCTTGATACCACTGGGGAGTCACGCAACTGAGAGTGGAGGTCGTGATTCCATGGGGGAGTCACATCACTGAGTATGGGAGTGGTGGTCATATAGGAAGGGTCACATTATTGAGTGTGTGGGTCATGATACCATGTGGGGGAGAGCGGTGCATAACTGAGAATGGGAGTCATGGTCCCACATGGGGGGTCACACAGCTGAGAGTGGAGGTCGTGATCCTGTGGGGGTCACACAGCTGAGAGTGGAGGTCGTGGTCCCATGTGGGGAGGGCTGTGTAACAGGGGGGTGTGCTCTCACATGGGCATCACACAACTGAGAGTGAAAGTCATTATTCCATGGGGAGTCACATAACTGAGAGCGGGGGTCGTGGTCCTATGGGGGAGTCACACAACTGAGTATGGGGGTCACAGAAGGTTAAGCAGTAGCGAAAGGCTTCTGGTGTGCAGCCACCAAAAATCAATCAAAACCAAATGTGTGCCGAAACAATTGTTTCCTGAAGTGCTGCATCCTATGGCTTCTCTGCAGCCTTGTTCTGAGCACGGACATGCACACTTGGGTTCTGAGAACGTGATATGCACACTTGGGTTCTGAGCACGTGATATGCACACTTGGTTCCGAGCACGTGACATACACAGTTGGTTCCGAGCACATGTGACATGCACACTTGGGTCTGAGCACACGGCATGCACACTTGGGTTCCAAGCACACAGCATGTACACTTGGGTTCTGAGCACGTGATATGCACACTTGGGTTCCGAGCACGTGACATGCACACTTGGGTTCCTAGCACATGACATGCACACTTGGGTCTGAGCACACGGCATGCACACTTGGGTTCCAAGCACACAGCATGTACACTTGGGTTCCGAGCACGTGACATGCACACTTGGGTTCTGAGCACACGACATGCACACTTGGGTTCTGAGCACACGGCATGAGCTTGCTGTCACGCCATGCAACCCAATGTTCATTTCCTGAGACGCCTCCTTGCAGACTAGAGACTCCCGTGGGTTGGGAGCTGCAGTGCTTTGCCGTACATGGGCCTGCTGTTTTGGAAACATTATAGCTCAATTGTGGAAACCACTCCTCCCCAGTAAGTATTCAGTCACTCCATCTTGGGATTGTCCTGTGTTAGAATGTTTGGTTTTAAAAGTTCGATGGCTTGTTTCCTGACAGAAGGGCAAACCTCACTTGCTAGACATGAGTCTGCATAAGTAAGCCAACTTACTGAACCGACTCCCCCATCTTATCCATCTGCCCAGGAAATGGTCCCACCCATGATGGGCTGGGCCTTCCTGCATCAGTGAGAATCTCCTGCAGGCTTGTACAGGGCGTGTCTTAACCACCAGTTCTTCACAGATGTGCCCAAAGCTCAGCCTTCAATTGTTAAGTTGGCACCTGTAAGTAGATGCGGTTTGGGCTTCTAAATAATAAAGCGGCGTGGGGGAGTAGCCCTCACAACCAAGGCTGTGCGCTCCTGCGTTGGCTGAGGACCCTGATTCTCGTGGCCAAGGCTCATAACTGGCCGAATGCGAGGCTGGGATGTTGGGATCCGCTGCAGAGAAGGTCCAAGGAAAGAGAAAGTGGACGGGTGGTTTCACTTGAGAAAGCCAGAGACGCTGTGCTGCTTGTTGCTCGGGAGAGCGCAAGGTCACTTCTCGTCGTCAGCTGCTGTGAGGCGGCTGTAGCTGGGCTTGTCCAGGCGTCAGAGGCGAGCACGCCCGGCTGGAGAATTGTCAAGGCAGCGGCGCCTGCCTGTGCCCAGCCCACGGGTGAGGTCGGGGCACCTGCCTGAGCAGCCCCTGGGAGGTCGGGGCGCTGTCTCTGAGATGCCAGGTGACATAAGGCACGGCACAGACACAGGGCACAGCACACACACATGAGACACAGCCGTAGACATACAGTTAAACATGCAGCTTATGCACAATGCAGTGCATGCTAAACACACAGTACACGTGCAGGTGCATGCACAGCACACGGAAACACATGTGCAGGACACATCCAGCACAGACACATGCCTGCAGCACACGTCTGTTAGCACGGTGCCATTTGTCTTAGTAATGCTGCGGAGTTGCCTGCTCATTTCCAGGCATCTGTCTGCATCATGGCAACAGCAGGTTGCATGAAAGCGCACGGCTGTTCCTTCCACACAGCTTTCTGCGGCGCTGACGTTCCGGGCAAGTGCCCGCTGGCCTTGTGGTTTCTTGCACTTGGTTACCCAGGGTTATTCTTGGTCACGAGGCCTTTTCAGAGCTGCCCTTGCGCTGTTTACATCGCCGCAGAAAGGACAGAGCCGGCGCTTCTGAGCGTGGTCCCGGGCCATCAGCGGCGGGCCTGGTTTTGCCAGCCCTGCCGCAGGCTTGCGACAGAATCAGACCTCCCAGGTGCCTGCAAGTGGCTCTGCTTGTTGGGGGCCGAGACCCCGGACCCCACCTGTTCAGGTGTGGGGTGAGCGGCACCTGCTCAGGAGGGGACTGAGACCCAGGACCCCATCCACGCAGGTGTGGGGTGTGTGGCATCGGCTCAGGAGGGGACTGAGACCCAGGACCCCATCCACGCAGGTGTGGGGTGTGTGGCGTCGGCTCAGGTCGGGGGGGGGGGCTCAGGTCTCCACATTTTGTCTCTTGTGCAGTTTCCTTGACACTATGAACTTTGGATCCTTCCCAATTTTCCAGCCAATAGCAAATTGCACTGGACCTCTATCCCACGCCTCCCCGGGGACACACAGCAGCTCTCAGAGAAGCAGATTAAAGTCATTAGGAGAGACCACATTTCCCAAGTGCGTCATGGCCGCAAGGGGTCTGCCCCGTGGGAGCTTTGTACAGAGCTGTGCGTCTTATTTCTCTGCTGCTTTCTAATGGCGCCCTGTTGGTCCCATGGAGCATAGCAGAGGCCTGTGTTTAGATGCTCTGTCTGGAGGTTACAGCTCACCCAGACTCTTAGCCCAGGCCCACTGCTCGCATAAGGGAAGAGAATGGGGGGTCTCCCTGTAGGGGTTTGGAATCCACTTATGTCTTCTTTCTTTCTTCATTAAACACTGTGTGTATGTGTGTGTGTGTGTGTGTGTGTGTGTGTGTGTGTGTGTGTGTGTCTGTATATGTATATGTGTGGATGTGCATGTGTTTGTGTACACACTCATTCCATAGCACAGACAGGGACGAGAACAGGGTAACTTTCAGATGTCGGTCCTCTTTCTTTATCATGTGAGCTATGGGAATTGAACTCAGGCACAGGCTTGGTGGCAAGTGTCTTTTCCAGCTAAGCCACCTCTTTAGACCTTAGTTATTTCTTCTTTATCCGCTCCAGCACTCAGCAGTTGCTGGGAGCAGGGGTTTGGAAAGGCAAATCAAAACTTTCTCTACAGTCTGGGAATATTCCTGGAAAAGCCGGTCCAGAAAAGGTCCATTAAAATACAGGGAAAAGTAAAAAGTAAGAAGTCAGGTGGTTCTGAAGTTTCTGGGGGTACCTGTGGGGTGCTCCTCTCCTCTGGGGAGGCTCATGGAGAGGTGAGGCTGAGGGGAGGGCGACCATGAAGTGTAAGTAAAGTTAGTCCTGAATGCGAGCAGAATGAGGTCTCACCACCAGAGGGCAGCAGTGCACCACGTGGAAACCAACCAAGAGGCTAAAGCGTGGTCCTGGGGGGATCCAGAACCCAAGGACAAGAGAGAGCCACACACCAGAGAATTCTCTCACCCGCTTTTAGCTTGTACACTTGCATGCACAAATGAGGGGTGTACAGAACAGGAGTCTATTCTCTCCAAAGCATGGAAAACTCACATGTGCCAGCTATGAACAGGTAGGAGATCTCGCCTGCGGGGGGCGGGGGGCAAGCCCTTGTTTGTGTCAGGAGCCCGGGCTTCGGCTGCTTTCTCTCTAGGCTTCTGGGGAGCTCGGAAACTGCTGGCACAAGACGGGGTCCAGCAGGGTCTGGGCAGTGGGCTGGCTGCTGACGGGGAGGTCTGGGGCCGAGTATCTTCCTTTGAGCAGGTGAACTCTGCAGTGGGCTTAAGGGCTGGGCCGGGGGACCTTCCTGGACCAGGGGAGAGAGCCAGTGTGTGACTAGGGAGCTTGTCTCTGGAGCCCAGTCCCTGGTTCATTCGCAGCACACTTCATTGTGTGCCTCAGTTTCCTCCTCTGTGGAATGGAAGACGAGTCGCGCGTCCCCTCCAGGGTGGTTGTGGCATGACGATGCTACACGGCTCACTGTTGCTGTGGTGCTGGGATAGGAAGGAGCACGTGACCGTTCCAGGGTGAGCTTAGGCCAGAAGCAACGTCCTCGGCATCCAGGCGCTGGGCAGGCACTGCGGCAGGGGTTCCGGGTAGTGGTCGCCTCTGACCTCAGCAGAGGGCGTGCCTCTGCCATCTGCTTGAAGAGGCAGGCAGGCAGTGCAGACATGGCTTGCCTGGCCCCCGTGGCTGTTGGGCTGGGCAGAGGGTCTGTGTTGCAGAAGTACTGTTGAGGGCTGACTGTGGTAAGGCCTGCCTCACGAGCTCTCACTCATTAAGTCTTCACGCCTGTGAGAGGAGAGACTTGCCGCTGGCTTGGAACGAGCCGATGGAGGCAGAGAGAGGCTTGCAGAGAGTTGATGGCTGGACAGTGAAGGCCCAGGCCCTGGGGCTGGGGCTGCAGCGGGTGGCGTGCTCGAGAAGAGCTCTTGCTTCCATCCCCAGCGGGGCATAAACCAAGATGGTGGCATATGCCTGCAATTCTGGCACCATATAAGCTAAACACATGCCTTCGATCCTGGCATTACATAAACCAAGCCTAGGCCTGTGATCCTGGCTCTGCATGAGCAAACACACGCCTGTGATTCTCCCCCCCTCGCCCCCACACTGCATTAACCAAGCACAGGCCTGTGATCCTGGCTCTGCATAGGCAAACACATGCCCGTGATCCCAGCACTCAGGAGCCGCGGGCAGGAGATCCGTAGTTCAGGGTCATCCTCAGCTACATAGTAAGTTCGAGGCTTGCTGGAGTGACACAAGACAGAGAGGGTGAGCGTGGCCTGGTGCACATGAGGGTCTGGAGGGTCCCTCTGGCCAGGACCAGATGCCCGCTGACGGCAGCCATACCAGCCACAGGGTGGGCATGTGCTTGATTTTTCTCGTCATTCCACCCCTTGCCCTCTCTTCCCAGCCCAGCGTCCCTTCGCCTGGTCTGACAAGCCTCACACAGGGAGGTGATGCGTGGACACAGACAGGTGCAGTGCTGGCCCGGCCTGGGCTTCCTGCGTCGGGGTGGAGGTAGCACCGTGGGCTTTGGTCACACTGTCCTTGTTCCGGGACAGCTTCAGCTGTGCCATGATCTTTTCAACCTCGAGTGTCCTCAAGCCACTCAAGAAACGTCAGTAGTGATTTGTGTAAAGACTCAGGATGGGGCCAGAGAGAGGATGTGGTGGGAAAGCACCTTGTGAAAACCTGGCAATCGTCGTTCAGTCCCTGGAGGTGCCGATGTGCGCCGTTGTGTGCCAATGTGGAACAAGGGAAACAAACTTCCAAAAGTTGTTCTCTGACCCACCCATGCTCCTGGACATGCACCCACGCTCTGCATGCACCCACGCTCTGCATGCACCCACGCTCTGCATGCACCCACGCTCTGCATGCATCCAGGGTCTGCATGCATCCATGCCCTGCATGCATCCATGTTCTGCATGCATCCATGTCCTGCATGCATCCAGGCTCTGCATGCACCCATGCTCTGCATGCACCCATGCTCTGCATGCATCCATGTCCTGCATGCATCCAGGCTCTGCATGCATCCATGTTCTGCATGCATCCAAGCTCTGCAAAATCCATGCTCTGCATACATCCATGTCCTGCATGCATCCAGGGTCTGCATACATCCATGCCCTGCATGCATCTAGGCTCTGCATACATCCAGGCTCTGCATATATCCATGCTCTGCATACATCCATGTCCTGCATACATCCATGTTCTGTGTACATCCATGTCCTTTATACATCCATGTTCTGCATGCATCCATGCTCTGCATCATCCATATCCTGTATACATCCATGCTCTGCATCATCCATGCTCTGCATCATCCATGTTCTGCATAATCCATGCTGTGCATGCATCCATGCTCTGCATCATCCATGTTCTCTCTTTCAAAACAAACATGTTACATATGCATAACAAGTGCTGTAAGAAGCGAGGTGGAGGGTGTTTTGCAGGGATTGGGCTAAATCCCTCTAATGCGTCTTCTCTGCTGTTCCCGTTGCAGATGCAGCAGCCGGAGCTCAGCTCTCCGAGGCGCAGCCTGCGTGTTGTGGCCTGGGACCTGTGCCGCCTGCTGTGCTGGTGGGGGCTGGCGGAGCTGATGGTGCACCTCCTGTACATGCATGCCCTCTGCAGCAGCACCCCTCTCCTGGAGACTGTCTCCTCCTGGGCCTTAGGTAACCATGGGAACCACCGTCAGCAGGAACGGTGCCAGCGATGGGCTCCAGTGTGAAGCGGGCCTGGGGGATCTGGGGCACAGTGGCCTGGACAAGATGCCTTTGTTTTTGTCATTATTGTTATTTTCAAGTGTGTATGGGTTTGTGTATGTGTGTGTGCATGTGGGTGCATGCATGAGTGTGTATGTGTGTGTGTTCACACCTGCACAAGTGGGGTACAGGCTTGCCAGGGCACAGGTGTGAAGTCAGAGGACCCTTGGGATGTCAGCCCTCGCCTTCCTCTTGAGACAGGCTCTGGTGTTGACCGCAGCGTGTGGCCCGCACCTGTCTGGGGTGGCTTTGGCCGGAGCTGGCCAGAGCGGCTTCAGTCTCCCTGTTTGCAGCTCTCAGATGAGGGTCTCTGCCGCAGAGACCAGGGCTCCTCAGGACCAGGTGGAGCACAGCACACACACGACTCTCTAGGCCGAGTGAATTCTGAACCCACTTATCGAAACCTTTGTGGCAGCTTTTATACAGAAAATTTTAGAGTAAAGAATGTTGCACGTACAATAGACATATAATTTCCTAATCAGCAAAAATCACCTTTCGGGTGGACATTTTTTCAAGAACCTAACGCATTGCTTGAGGGAAAAGGGACTTAACAGAAACATTCTCCCAGTATTTCCAAACCTAACTAATCTATAATGCTTCACCAGATAGCCATGGGGCTGAACCTACATAGTTGACATTTTTAACAGAGACTGCTTTTTTAAAATACACAGAGGAGGAATGAGCTCCTTTTGATTTCAACAATTAACTGTAGGAGTCCCCAACACCCCATAAGTCCCAGTGTGAGCTTTTGCTGTTGTCCTCTCCAGGTTGATCCTCTCAGGCAGGTTGACATGGGCACCAGGCATGGCAGCAGGTTCTAACTTGGCAAGTTGCATGCAGCTCATGCAGTCTTTGCAATCCAAGCTTGAACCATGTCTCTAGGGGGGGCATGGCTTGGATATTCAAGGGCCATAAGCTCCTATAGCGTGGTCCTGTTGATGGAGCACTACTGAGATATGTGCTGAAGGAAACACTAATTATTAAAAGAATAAGTCCTCCTATGATAGCATCCTTCCATTCCTTTAATAGTAAGGTTGCTTATGTCTTTCTTTGAGGAATTCCAGAAGTGTATTGCCATCAGTTAGATGACCCATCTGTGAACCATGCATACTCCAAACCTGGGGTCCAAACCGTCAGGCCCCATATGCCATGGGTGTCTCTTTCGGGGTGGAGGCGATCATTGGTGGGAGTGCACTTGAATGGTCCATCTCTGTGATTTCTCATAAGAGTGCTGTTTGGGAGAGGGAAGACACAGCCCCCTTTGCTTCCGACATGGATTCTCCCAGTTTGGATTGCAAATACCATCTCCAGGGGACAGTCTTGGCATCTAGACTTTCTGGCATGATGGTCTCTTCCTTGGCCTTCAGCCAGGGTAAGAGGGTATCACAGTTTCTCTTAAAGTTCTAGTAAACTGATAGCAAGTCTTATACTTCTGGAATTTCTGAATTAGTACGTAGGTGGGAATGTTTTAAGACTCTAGAAGTTAATCTCTAATTTCTTTAAAATCAGTGCACAAGTTCTGGCTAACAAGTCTACTTATTGTGAGTGATTAGACATGAAATCTCTATTAATTTGATTTAAAGTTAAAAAGCAGGCTTCTTCTCTAGATCAGAGAGCAGGAAGCTATTCCCAGAAACCCTAAGAGCAGGTAAAGGGCACTCCTAATTCCCAGAAGAATTCTTCCTGCCAGGGGCAAAACTTCAATTACCTAGGAGAGAGTGTTTAGCCCCTGTTCATGGGCGTTATTGTGACATTCCAAGAAATTCCTAGCACCTGCCCATGGGGTTACTGTGACCTTCCCCAGGGAATAGGCTTTGGGCCTGTAACTGGGAAGAAACAACAAGGCCTGACAATTCCCATATTTTTCCTTATTTCTCTTAAATAAAGCCATGTCCTTTTCCCAAAAGATGTTTCTTTGAATCCATCTTTTCCAAACTGAGACATGTTCTACCAGATCGGTCGGGTAAGGATGCGGCAGGTCTCGGTTTCCTGTCTCGCTGGACGCTGTGCACTGCTCTCTGCACAGGGCAGCTTCCTGCACCCCTGGGCTGACCCCAGGCCTGGGTCCGCCAGGCTCTCAGAGTCCCTTCACAGCCCCTGGGGAAGGTGGAGCAAGAAGGGGGTCCCAGAGACCCTCTTTCCACCACATCTGACTGCTCTGGGTCCTGGCCCTGCCCGAGATGCTGGGCATCGCCGGCTCCTGGCTCTGCTCCGGGCCTCCGGAGCCTCAGGTCTTAAGATGAAGCTCCACCCCATCGCAGCATCTCCAAGGAACCCACCGCACACAGGCTTTTGAGGTCCTTGTTAGTGTTCGACCAGGACCGCGCTGGGCGTCAAGGTAGACACAGGCAGCGTGCTGTCTTTTCTGTGTGTTCCCAGGGAAAGGAAAACGTATGCGTTCTCTGTGCAGCGAGTTCGGTGTGGCCTTCTCGGGCCAGTCCAGTACGTAGTGAGGGGTCGTAGGAGGAACAGCGCTTCGCAAGTGCTGCCCAGTGTCCAGTGAGCTGGATTCAGAGGGCCGCCTTGGCCTGCTGTGTACACATGAGCTGGGTTCACACAGCCGTGTCGGCCTGCAGTGTACACATGAGCTGGATTCACATGCAGTGTACACATGAGCTGGATTCACATGCAGTGCACACGTGAGCTGGGTTCACATGCAGTGCACACATGAGCTGGGTTCACATGCAGTGCACACGTGAGCTGGGTTCACATGCAGTGCACACGTGAGCTGGGTTCACATGCAGTGTACACGTGAGCTGGGTTCACATGCAGTGTACACGTGAGCTGGGTTCACATGCAGTGTACACGTGAGCTGGGTTCACACAGCCACATTGGCCTGCAGTGCATACGTGAGCTGGGTTCACATACAGTGCACATAACATAATTGTGTCTGGTTTCATGCCATGCATTGCCCACTTCCATCCCCCTTCCCCTTGCTGTGAGGACCAGGCTGTGGGGGCTCTTGGCCCAGTTCCTGGTCGCCTATTCTGGTGGACCGAGTCAGCGTCTCTGGTCACTGTCTGTCCCTTCCGGGGGTTTCTTCAGCTGTGCACCTTGAAGGGGGCTGGTTTCTGGCCACTTCGCTTAGAAGTTGCAAAGCACAGGTTCATTTGCATTAATCCCCATCTTGGCTCCACCCTGCATTTTTATTGGCTTGGTTTGCCAATGACTTTTCTCCTTAGAGTTTCATAGAGGTTATTGTGTGTTAAAATCCATTTCTATTTTGTTGTTGCATGCAGATATTGGTTTCTTCTAGTTTGTAATTTGACTTCTAATTCTCAAAATTTTGGGGGTTGATGAATCAATAGGATTTCAATATATCAACTTTAAACTTTTCTTTTTGCTTTGTGCTGCTTTAGGTCTTTAAAAATAATTCGTTATACCCCAGGGTATAAAGATAATCTTTACTCTCGTCCAAAGCTTTGTAGAGACAAAATATTTTCTTTAAAGTGTTTTTATTTGTTGATAATGTACTTTGATTGTACCATGGGTACTCAGCTTCCCCAAGCCCCCCAACACACCCTCTCCCACCCTCAGGCCTTTTAATTTTTTAACTGTAACCTGTGGGGTTTCCAGCACCTCCTGCAGGTGCACACGCGTGACCGTCCCCAGGAGCATGGGGGCCATTAGCGGCTTCACCCCCAAAGCCAGAGGACTCTCCCCATCCTAGCAACTCTTAGCCTCCTGGCTCCTCAGCTGGGCTGGGGCCTCCCGAGCCCCTCCCTCGTCCACGCCGGGGCGTCGACCGGCCGGACCTGGTACAGGTTGCCACGGCCGCTGTGAGTTGGTTGTGGGGTGCAGACAACAGCGCTTGCACCTCGTCCCCGCCTCTGGCTCGTACGTTCTTTCTGCCCCATGTTTCGTGATGGTCCCCGAGCCGTGGTGGACTGTGGGAGGGGTTCTAGAAGACACATGCAGGAGTGGGCACTCGACAGTCGCTGAGGCTCAGTGAGTCTCTGCGTTGACTGCCGTCCACTGCAGAAAGGCGCCTCTCGGACCAAGGCTGGGAGGAGCCCCGAGGATGTTCTTAGATGTCAGCTTAACCCCATGTCCACCCAGTAAAGCAAAAGAAGAAGGTTCCCCGCAGAGCCTGTGCGCTCCTCAGTCACGGGACCGGGCCAGTGTAGAGGTCCAGCACGGACCCCGCCATGAGCCTCGAGGGGTCAGCTACCTGCATGACAGTCGTGTCCCCAAGCGCCCGTGGGCTCGTCCTGCCTGGCAGCCGGTGCTGCAGCTCTTGTCTCCCTGCAGCCTGACGGTCCCTTCCAGGTCCACAGCAGCCAGGCAGCAGGGAGCTGATCTGCACCCAGCTCGCGAGCGATGCTTCTTCGTGTGCTGCATCCCAAGGGCGTGTGCAGGTCTGAGTGTGTGTGTCCAGCAGTCGGTGCGAGTGTGTGTGTGTCCAGCAGGAAGTGTGAGTGTGTGTGTCCAGCAGTAAGTGTGAGTGTGTGTCCAGCAGGAAGTGTGAGTGTGTGTGTGTCCAGCAGGAAGTGTGTGTGTCCAGCAGGAAGTGTGTGTGTCCAGCAGGAAGTGTGTGTGTCCAGCAGTGTGAGTGTGTGTCCAGCAGTGTGAGTGTGTGTGTGTGTCCAGCAGTAGGTATGAGTGTGTGTGTGTGTGTGTGTGTGCACGTGCGACTGTGTGTGTCCAGCAGTAGGTGTGAGTGTGTATGTGTGTGAGTGTGTGTGTCCAGCGGTAAGTGTGAGTATGTGTGTCCAGCAGTAGGTGTGAGTGTGTATGTGTGTGTGTGTGAGTGTGTGTGTGTACATTTCCAAAGTAGGGGTGTGTGTGTGTGTGCGCGTGCGCGCGACTGTGTGTGTCTCTAGCAGTAGGCCTGACCGCCTAGTGCCGGCAGCAGGCAGGGGCGTGGCAGCAGCCCTGCTGTCTTTGAGACCTAAGGACCTGTCTGAGCAGTTCCTCAAGGGGAGATGTCCATGTCTGGCCCTAGGATTTTCTTTAATGGCCCACGGCCCTTGAGAACTGCACAGCCCACCTGTACAGGAGACCTCCCTTCAGACCCCCTTTTCTTTTGAATTACGCTTTTTAAATTAGCTTGCAGACTCATGCGTATCCATGAGGCTTCTACATTCAGCCTTAGTTTTCATTGTTCTGCCCTCCCCTCCTCTCTGCCTGTTCATACATATTCTTATTGTGTGCCTTTGCTCTGTAGGAAATGAAAAATATGTAGATCACTCAGGGTTAAAAAGGCAGCGATATATCACACTTATTCAGAGCGGTCACATGAGTGGAACTTAATACGCGCCTCTCCCCTCGCCTCTGTAGTTCTCATTGTTTCCTTGTGTGTGGACTGTGCTAACACACTCTCACACAACTACTTGTGCATCGAGCCCCCCCACACCTTCCCTCTCATTACTTTTATGCATATATTCATGGGTTTCCAAAATGAGTTTGTGCTACATATTTTTGTAATTTACTTACCTGAAATTTCAATTAATGATCTGTGCCTTCCAGTATTTCTAGATGTCCCTTTGATTCCCAGGTGTCGTGAATTGAGTGATGTCCCACCGGGCTCACGTGCCTGCAGCCTCAGCTGCTGCCGGTGTGTGGGAGGCTCCCGGCATCCTCAGGAGGTGGAGCCTTGCTGGAGGAGGGCTGGTCCCAGGGGCTGGGCCTAGGCGGGCGGGCCCCACCCTGCTCGCACTTACATTCGCTCTCGAGTCTGCTGCTCGGCCTCTCTCGGCCTCCATCGTGACCGTGGCGACCCGAGCCCCTCCTGCCTCATCCGCCAGCCCTGCCTTTTCCCCCATCGTGGGCTCTCTCCCCTCTGGAGCTGCAGCCAAATAAATCCCCTTTCTCCCTACGTTGTGTAGAGTGTCCTTCCACACAGCAGAAAGAAAAGTAACGACAACACCAGAGATAACTATATTTTTACCAGTGGGCCCCAAATTTCATTTCTGGTTGGACCCTGTTGCTCTGCAATTCAGGACTTCAGCTTCTGTGTCCAGCCATCTTGTGCCCTGGAGGATCTTAATTCAGCGCTGCCCCTGCTCAGACACTGGCTTACTGAAGGGACCAGGTCTGCTGTCCTGCAGAATGCCCCATCCCTGCCTCTCTGCGAGGCCTGGTGCACACAGGAAATCAGTCAGCCATCTCCGTCCTCAGAGGACGGTTCAACTTCATGTTGCACTGTCCTGTCGTTCAGGAGGCTGTACACCTTGTACTGCTTTTTCTTCCCTCCCTCCTTGTTTCCCTCCCTCCCTCCCTCCCTCCCTCCCTGCCTCCCTCCCTTCTGGATTGAATTTAGGGTCTCACACAGCCAGGCAGATGTTCCACACTGACCTGGGCTCCCAGCCCTGCGCATTTTATTTCCGAAGCGCATAGTCAGTCCATCCCCACAGCTCACGCCGCTAAGTTGCATCTCTCAGCTCTAGAGATGATTGCACTGTTTCCTACAGAGAATTGTTTCCTCCTCTGCGGCGTGTGACGTGGAGTGTGGATCCAGTGGCCTGTAGCTCAGCCACCCCCGAATCATGCTTTATATTGCCATTGGATAAGTGGTTCCAAAAGAAGAGTGCGCGTGGTAAGTTGATTGAACGTAGTTTCCAATGAAAAGACAAACACATGCTAGTTCTCATGAAATACTGTTTTTCACATCAAGAGTGAGTGGAATATCCCCACCTAATGCTCTCGTTGGATGTTTTTGGTGTTTTATGATTCATTGTAGTCATTTTTCTTTTCAATGTTTAACGTGATGCAGATCAGGTCTCCTTGTCTGCGGCCTCTTCGTGTCTTTATTTACCTTGAGCGTCTTCCAGTTTCCTAAAAGCACAAGGCGTCCTGCGCTCAGCGTGTCGCTCAGCACGTTTCCCTTAGCCCGCGCTGACACCTGCCACGTCTCTAAAGGCGTCTTTTGGGGGGACCGTGTTCACATCGCCACAGAGGTGCTGTTGTTTGGTGACCTTTCAAGGGGAGGAGAGGGTGGATCATCCAGGGCCGAGGTTGGCACGTTCACAGCTGAACTCAGGAGAGACAAACATGCATCTGACATGAATTTGTAATAATATCTCCTTTTTAAATTTGTTTGTTTATTTATGAGAGAGGGCTTGGGTGGCGTCCACCTGTCCAGAAATGACCCCTTGGAACGCCCGGGCAGAGAGAGTTGCTCACTGAGGATGGGGGCAGGCTCAGATGGAGGAAGATGTCCCGAGGACCCCCAGTGGCCAGTGGCCCCCGGCCCGTGGGTCAGCGAGCCGCGCAGGATGTTGCTGTTGCAAAGGTTCCGTTTCTCCAGGGCGGCAGTCAGGATGCAGTAGATGTTGTTTACTGCGGGATGCATTTGATGCGGCCGATCCAGGCAGGTGACGGTCTCTGCGCTTGTCTCGTCCGGTGGGGAGGGCGGGCCCTGGGGTGGGCTGCACAGTGCTGGCCGCTGTTGGAGGAATCAGCAGCTCCATGACAACCAGAGGACAAGGGCTTCCTTCCCGTTCCTTTAAGGTGCTGTGAAATGTCAAAATAAAATCTCCCCAAGTAATTTTCTTTTCATCGTGATGATGACGAAGGAGATGAAGCTGCTACTTTGGTTCCTGGAGAGGTTCAGAGCTGCCGTCACCAGTTCCAGAGGGAGGCCAGGAAGATCCCGGAAGACGTGCCCCAGGGCAGATGGACGGGGTACTGGGGTGTGGTGTTAACCACACGGGTTGCTGTGCCGCTTGGTGGGTTATCTCGGCCCCTTCGTGCCTAACAGGAGGATCAGATGCGTTGCACTGAGATTTGAGGTAGAAAAAGACAGAAAGCCACGGGTGAGCGCTGTTCATGCGGGGGGAGGAGGGGAGCAGGGCTCAGCTAGAAGAGAGAGAGAGGCGGGTCTGCTTCACTGCAGCCAATGGGGAGAGTCCTGGTGGCGGTGTTTACAAGCCAGGGTTGAAGGTGGTCAGAGAGGAAAAAGAACGTGGGAAAAACTGGAACCATGCTCACTCTCAGCAACTAAAACCCACCAGGAACTAGTGGGAAAAGAGGTGGTCACATTCGGAGGCTGAACTGATGTGTTGGAACATTCTGGAAGTGGCGTGCGCGCACACATGCGCATGTGTGTGTGTGTGTGTGTGTGTGCATGCGTGCGTGTATGTGTGTATTGCGTGTGTGCGCGCACACATGTATGTGTATTGCATGTGTGTGCGTGTATGTGCGTGTGTGCGTGCGCACATGTATGTGCGTGTGCACGTGCACACGTGCATGTATGAATTGTGTGTGTGCCATGCGCGTGTATGTGTGTATTGCGTGCGTGTGCGTGTGTGTGTGTGCTGGTCTTTCTCAGTGCCATCACGTATCCATCCTCTCCTGCAATCTAGAACTTTTCATCACTGTGACAAAATACTTCAGAGAGAGAGTTTAAAGAATGGATTTATTTTCATGTGGAGTTTGAGTTACAAGAGTAACTGTTACACCCCCCTTTCCTCTTTCTTCTTCTTTTGTAATACTGGGGGTGGAACCCAGGTTTATTCCCAGGAAAGATGTGGGACTGACCTCAATCCCCACCCGGAATCTGTCCTTTAAAGCTTGGCTTCGATGAGTGTGTGGCTCTCCTATAAAGACGCCAGTGTACTCCAGCTGGCTGCTTTCCTTGGCTAATGACTGCACAGCGCTGCCTCATGATAAGTGACCTTTCAGTGCATGTTTTCGCAGGCCTCTTCAAGCTCACCTGGACTGGGACAATTACCTAGACTTCTGCTGGTCACTGTTATCTTTTGTTTCCAGCAGTGTTTAAGAAGTGTGCATGTATGCGCGCATATGTGTGCACCTGTGTGTATGTACTTGCATGTATGTGCATGTGTGGCATGCATGTGTGTGAGAGGATGCCTGTCCGTCATGCGTGTGTGAGTGCATGTGTGCATGTGTGTGAGAGGATGCCTGTCTGTCATGCGTGTGTGAGTGCATGTGTGCATGTGTGTGAGAGGATGCCTGTCCGTCATGCGTGTGTGAGTGCATGTGTGCATGTGTGTGAGAGGATGCCTGTCCGTCATGTGTGCGTGAGTGCATGTGTGTATGTGTGTGAGAGGATGCCTGTCTATCATGTATGCATGAGTGCATGTGTGTATGTGTGTGAGAGGATGCCTGTCCGTCATGCGTGCGTGAGTGCATGTGTGTATGTGTGTGAGAGGATGCCTGTCTATCATGTGTGCATGAGTGCATGTGTGTATGTGTGTGAGAGGATGCCTGTCTGTCATGTGTGCGTGAGTGCATGTGTGTATGTGTGTGAAAGGATGCCTGTCCGTCATGCGTGCGTGAGTGCATGTGTGTATGTGTGTGAGAGGATGCCTGTCTGTCCTGCATGCGTGAGTGCATGTGTGTATGTGTGTGAGAGGATGCCTGTCTGTCATGCGTGCATGCGTGCAGGTCACGCCGCAGTGTGTGGCGTCCTCTATTGTGTACTTATTCTCTCAGTGACCCTGGCGTCTGTCTCCTCCTCAGCCCTGGGTTCTGGCTTTGGTGTGGAAGCTGGGTCCTCATGCTTGCGTGGCAGGGCCTCTCCTAGCCCCCTGTCGATGCGGCGAGTCTGTTCAGGAAGCCGCACGTTCCCACGCCCCTTCTCTCTGCTCCCCGTGTCTTTCCCATCCCTGTCCCGAACCTGTCTTGGCTGTGGCTTTGCCAGCTTGAGGGCTGGTAGTCAGGCTGCCCTCTAAGCTGTGGCCAGTGGAAGGGCAGCTGGGCCCCAGCCTGGGTGCTGCCCCACCAGGGGATGAATGGAGCTCTGCGTCTCCCCATCCCACTTCTGAACCGAGTCTGGATGGGCCGCTGAGAACTGGAGGCCCCTGCAGGTCATGAGCTCGTCCTTACAACTATGGGTGGTCGGATGGGACAAACCTCCTGACAAGAGTCCTTGTATTTGAAGTCTTTCTAATACTCCGGTGCAAGGGAAAATCTACAGCTGATAAAGACACCAACCTCAGAGCTGGAGGCCGATGGGACACCCGTTCTGGAGGGGTCGGTGCCTTTGGAAAACGATGTGTTTCCGAGTTGTGAGGTGACTTCCTGGCCTATGCTAAGGGGACTCTGCCTCCTATCTAAGCGAATGTTGGGCTCCTGCCCGCCTCTCCCTTTGCCCCCTGCGCTCCAGAGCACCGGACTTGGTCTTCACACACAGCAGGCGTGGCCCTGGTGATCTCATTAGCTGCTCCCTTCCCAGCCTTCCGCCTCCGGTCACGCCCTGCCAGCCTGAATGTGGCATCCGCTGAGAAACGCTGCCTGGGCACCCAGACAGAATCACATCCTCGTGTTGCCCGCGATGCTGTAGGGTGTGGGCACAGGCCGGGCACATCTGACACCCCCTTGTTTCTCCGCCCACCAGTTCCACGCAGGGAGGAGCCTCTTGCGGCTCATTCCTCACTGTGCTCCCTGCGGCGGCAGCTGGTAACTAGCTGGATGTGCGTTTCTTGATGGCTGCATGAACATCTAGTCAGGCAGGTCCTCCGTCTGCCTTCACATATATTGGGGATCCCAGACCTGACTCGCACCCCTAGTCCTGTATTTGCTGATTCTGTGACCTTGTTGGAAGCACATGTCTCAGAATCTAGTGTCTTCGCCTGTCAGTCACGCGGACAGCCTCGCTGGTGGCCGAGGGGGACACCAGATGGGTGTTTGAGAACTTCTAATGCTTCCACAGCTGGAAGCTGTCACGCTGCCAGCAGCACCCCCACGGCTGGGAGAGGGCCAGCCTGTCCCTTGCGGGGAGCTGACCGCTGACCAGTGGATGGTCCGGCAGAGTGCTTGGCCTGGGCTGGCTTCACGAGTAGCTTTGCCACGTCCAGGGCAGATTCTGCCAGCGAGGCAGTGTGTGTGCTGGGAGCTAGCAGGAAGCATCCTGGGCGAGGGCTTGGGGTCCCCCCAGGCGCTGGGGAGCGGCTCACTGCGTCCTCTGCGCTGCAGTCAGATGGCGCTGCGGGTTCACGTCTCCTGCACAGTCCTGGCTCCGTTTCCTTTTCCAGGAGTGTCAGCTCCGCCCGTGGACCTAGATAGCCATGCTCCTCATAGGGCCGCCAGGTGCCGGTTGCCTCTGGTGTTGCGGGTGGATCTCCACGAGGAGTCGGCCCTCGGGGGCCTGACAGAACTGGTGTTGAGTGAGACGGCAGCCCGGTGGTCGGCTGCCTTGACCGGGAGGGGGAGAGGGGTCCTCACTCTGGTGGGTCAGGGCTGCGGAGGCAGGTTGGGTGTTCAGAGGCCGAGGTAATTTCCTATGATGGTTTCTCGGTAGAGAGCATCAGAATCAGCAGCCCGGGCAGACATACTAGACAGAGCCAGGAGATGGCAGTAAAATCTAGCTGGTTGCAGGCGAGACCAGCTAGAAATCAGCCAAAAATAGTCTAGTATTTGGCCTGTCCTGGGAAACTGACAAAATATTGGGGCTGTGGTATTTTTTTGACAAAGTCCATTTCACAATATCTCCAAGTGTCCTGAGCTATTATTTTAGATACAATGTCTATCAAATTTTCCTGAGAAATTAAAATTTTTCCCCACAAAAAAAATCTAATTTCCTTTTTTTTTTGATTTTGAGTGGAATGTTTCTTATATGTACACTGTAGGTGACAGAAGTTTTTATAGCTAGAGCTTGTCCCTGGTCTCGACAGTGAGGACCCACCGGGCCGCCTTACTTTCTGGATAGGGTGGACCTGACTTGTTTCTGGCCCTCAGCGCCCAGTGTTCTGCTGGGACGTTCAGTGCACAGGCGTGGCTGCCTCTCCTCAGGCCTCCGTGGAGTTAGTTTTGCTTGGGGGTCGACTTCTAGCCCTCCCCAGTCACCTTCCTGACACTGAGTGGCAGTTGGCTGTTATTCTTAACTTGTTCGTGGGCTCCAGGCGTCACATACACATACATGTCAGACAGATGAGCCTTCGAGTCAGGGAAGCTTTGAGGGTACACTGACAACCTAAAGTGGGGTTCCGACCTCCTTGGAACCTCAGCCTGGGTGGGTGGTCCCCTCCGCCTGCCAGGTGGTCCCCTCCGTCATTATTTCTTGCTGTTATTATTTTTGCGTGTGTATGAGGTATGTGCATGTGCATGTGCACAGGTATGTGTGCGCATGCGGAGGTCAGAGGTCAGCGTTGGGCGACTTATCTTTTACTCTCTGCCTTATTTTTGGATACTGGGTCTCTCCTTGGCCTGAGGCCCACCAGTTGGCAGAAGGGCGCCCAGCAACCCCCGGATCCTGCTGTCTTCATTCCCCAGTGCCAGGATTATAGCCGGGCATCTCCATGTCCAGCTTCTTAGGTGGTTGCTGGAGACTGAACTCAGGGCCTCCAGCTTGCAAGGCAAGACTTCGTCTTTTTTAAACCAAGTCATTGTTCTTTTTGCACCCAGCTAACACATCTTCCAACACACTGCGCATGTAGAAAATGTAAAGATCCCCCCAAGATCAGCCCCTGTGCTTCACCCCGGGCGAAGCAGGGGACACCAACACTCCCCCCGCCCCAGCTGCCAATTTTCTTCTTCCATCTCTTCTGTGTCGTCATGAGGCAAATCCTAGGCATCTTACGGCCATTCACAAATCCTTCAGCAGTGTCCCTGGAAGACAAGAACCCGCCTGTCTCTTTGAACTCCAGTCTGGAGGGCAGAGTTCTGCAGACTGCATCAGATTCAGCCCCCAGACTCAGGCAACAGGACTTACGGCTTTGCTTTAAAGCAGCAGCACCCTTGAGTTCAGCGGCCGTGACATCTCCTTGGGGCAAGTCGCTGATGTACCAGGCATGCAGACAACGGGGGTGTAGGGAGGGGAGAGCGTTAATGAAGAGGTGCGGGGTAAACGTGATGGGAAGTTGTGCCGTGCAGAGAAGTGAAGCCCCTCCAGTGCCCCCGGCTCTCTTTCCGAAGCCTGACCTGCGCGCCGCCTGGCGTTTAGCGCCCTTCTCCCAAGTGTGGGCGGCACAGGTTTAAGCGCAGCCGCTGGGGGATGGATCCCGGCTCCTCTCTGACCCTCAGAAACTCCAGCGAGGTCCTCGCTTGCTTCTCTCCTTCCACACGTGCCGGGGAGAAGGGGTAGACCGTCCACACCTGATGTTGGTCTGGAAACCCGGAGTACAGATTGCACCAGATACAACAGCCTTCCATCGCTTTTCGGCCTTGTGAGACGTTAAACATCCTGAGCTTGTTAAGATGTGGATGAAAAATTAATCTATCAGTTCCCTCCCTGGATTAGAATGCTGGAGTTATTTAAAATTAATATAGTGTGAACCTGAATCTACTCTGGGGTTTACTGCAGAGCCGTTCGATTACACGGGGTAATTTCATGGTGCCTATTCACAGGCAGCGAGGCTTGAGGGGCGCTGTAAGGGGTGCAAGATGCCCCCGCCCCTCCTAGTCACACTGCAGTCTTTGTTGAGTTGATCCTGCTTGTCCTAGTTGGGCACAGGTGTCAACCTGACGGTTGAGGGTTAGAGCTCTGGGCACATTTGTAGGTATTTGGTACTTGAGCCCAGAGCAAACCTGCAGGAGACTGTCTAGCTGATGGGGAAGGTCCAGCCCATGGTGGGTGGACCTGGGCCCTGGACAGGTGAATAAAATACAGACAACTGGTTGAGGAAGTTGGCATCCTTCTGTACACTTAGTCAGACATGCTGGTCTGGCAAGTAAGGATCGTCCCTTTCTCAGCCGTTACAGGGATATGCCGCAGCCAGTTCTCTTGGCCCTTTGGAGATGGTGCATCCTCTCCTGCCAAGAACTGTAACAGGTCGTACGAGAAAGTAAACCTGCTGTTACTTTAAGCCGCTTGATGGTGAATTTGTGAACAACATGTAGAGTAACTGCAGGAGCTCTGCAAGCTCGGTGGACAGAGAACGTCTTGGACGAGGAAGCAGCTGGCCTCTCTTTGTCGTATGGGACGCATGGGAAGCTCACGCCTTGTGGGGTGCTCACGCCCCGTGGGAAGCTCACGCCCCGTGGGATGCTCGTGCCCCGTAGGATCCTTACGGCCCGTGGGATGCTGGTGCCCTGTGGGATCCTCACGCCCCGTGGGATCCTTATGCCCCGTGGGGTGCTCACGCCCTATGAGAAGCTCACGCCCCGTGGGATCCTCACGCCCCGTGGGATGCTCACGCCCCATGGGATGCTCACGCCCCGTGGGATGCTCACGCCCTGTGGGATCCTTATGCCCCGTGGGATCCTTATGCCCCGTGGGATCCTTATGCCCCGTGGGATCCTTATGCCCCGTGGGGTGCTCACGCCCTATGAGAAGCTCACGCCCCGTGGGATCCTCACGCCCCGTGGGATGCTCACGCCCCATGGGATGCTCACGCCCCATGCGAAGCTCATGCCCCGTGGGGTGCTCACGCCCCATGCGAAGCTCACGCCCCGTGGGATGCTCACGCCCCGTGGGATGCTCACGCCCCGTGGGATCCTTATGCCCCGTGGGAAGCTCACGCCCCGTGGGATCCTTATGCCCCGTGGGAAGCTCACGCCCCGTGGGATGCTCACGCCCCGTGGGATCCTTATGCCCCGTGGGAAGCTCACGCCCCGTGGGATCCTTATGCCCCGTGGGAAGCTCACGCCCCGTGGGATCCTTATGCCCCGTGGGATCCTTATGCCCCGTGGGATGCTCACACCCCGTGGGATGCTCACACCCCGTGGGATGCTCACACCCCGTGGGATGCTCACACCCCGTGGGATGCTCATGCCCCGTGGGAAGCTCACACCCCGTGGGATGCTCACGCCCCGTGGGATGCTCACGCCCCGTGGGAAGCTCACGCCCCGTGGGATGCCCACGCCCCGTGGGAAGCTCACGCCCCGTGGGATGCTCACGCCCCGTGGGATCCTTACGCCCCGTGGGATCCTTACGCCCCCTTATGCTTCCTGACGTGAAGCAGTTCCTGCTTCCTTGAAGGACTCACTGTGGGGCCCTTCAGGGCTGTGAATTTCTAGTTCTTTTCATGTGTGGTTCTGTTCTTTCTCTTCGTGGTTTTGTTCTTTTCCCTCATGGTTTCGTACACTGTCTCCTAGGGAAAGGGGGCCGTGATCTCTAAGTCAAATCTGCTTTGCCAAATTTTCAGGCTGTTTGCTGCAGGCCAAGCTTCCTCCTCGTCCTGTGGTCCTTCCTAGGGTCTCGTGGAGGAGGTGCGCAGCCTGTGCTCTGTGGGGTCCTTTTCGCTGACCTTTCTTGGATCAAGTACTGTGTCATGTGAAGAAGGTGCTTGGAGATCTGTACTGTTAGCTCAGCTTGACTGTTCTGTTTTGCCACTGATCAGCGATTTTGTTTATTTTAATATTTTTCCATGTCTTAAAAATGCTCTAAAGGACTAGGACATGAGTTTGGTTCCCAGAACCCATGTTAAAAAATTTCAGGGGCTGGAGAGATGGCTCAGGGGTTAAAGCATTGTCTTAAGAGCAGAAGGACCTGAGTTTGGATCCCAGATCCCATGTGAAAATGCCAGATGAAAATGGCTGTAGCCTGCACTTCGGCCCTGGGAAACCCCAGAGCAAAGCAGTAAGGAAGTGAAGCAATCCAGGATGATTCCCAAAGTCACCCTTGGGCCTCCACAGACACACACTCAAGTGCCATCTTGTGCACACACACACACACACACACACACACACACACATCCAGATGTGTTTGCATGCTCAATCCCAGTGCCCAGTCAGTCTACTTAGGGAATTCCAGGCTAGTGAGTGGCCTTGTCTCAAAAACAAGGTGTCCCCTGTGCACACATGCATGCTCACAGCATGTACCTGTACATGTGAACATCTGCATGCACACACATGTGCACCCACACATGCATGTGAGCACACGCAGAGAGACACACACACTGCTTGTGGAGCACTGTTTGAGACACAGCCTGTTGAGTCGTCTTTGTTTTGTCGGACACACATTTGGTCTTGACTGTGATGTTTTTGATAAATGGTTGATTATCTGTAGGGTGGGCAAATGGGATTCAATATTTTACACATGCAACTATTTTTTTTCCTAGTAACATATCCTTTGTCCAAAGAGGAATTTTGGAGGCGGCAGCACGTGCTGTTGCTATGATAAAGCACTCTGACCCAAGCAACTTAAAGGGGAAAAGGTTTTGGCTTAAGGGTTCCCGAGGGGAACATATAGCTGAAGGCGGGGCGGCCTCAGCAGGAGGCGGGATCCCCTCTGGCTTGGGGGCCTCAGCCTCGGGGGGCCTGTTTGTCCCTCTTCCCACTGGTCTTTTCTAGACGGGCACTGTCTGTGCCTGGCTGCCCGGACTCCCTGTGAGCTCCCGAGGGGCAGGTCTGCCCCCAGAGGCCGCTGAGGCACCGGCTGGCTCAGGACCTTCACCTGCTGCTCAGGGGGCCTTGGGGGCCTTTCTCTGCTCTGAGAGGCTGTGGCACGCAGCCTCGGAGCCCGAGCTGGGCAGCTGTAGACGGGGCTGGGCCGTGGATGGAGCTACACTGTGGGCGGGGCTGGGCCGTGGGTGGGGCTGGGCCGTGGGCGGGGCTGGGTCGTGGATGGAGCTACACTGTGGACGGGGCTGGGCCGTGGGCGGGGCTGGGCCGTGGGCGGGGCTGGGCCGTGGGCGGGGCGGGGCCGTGGATGGAGCTACACTGTGGGCGGGGCTGGGCCGTGGGCGGGGCTTCGCGGTGGGCGGGGCTGCGCCGTGGGCGGGGCTTCGCGGTGGGCGGGGCTGGGCCGTGGGCGGGGCTGCGCCGTGGGCGGGGCTGTACTGTACCGTAGACAGAGCTGCACTGTGGAGCTTCGTGGACCGTGGAGCTGTGGGCTGTGTGTTGCTGTCACTGCACAACGAGACTCTCAGAGCCCTAGAACTGTGTGAGAAACAGAGGCCGCACCTTCAGCTTTAGGTTAATTTACCTGGTAGTTAGAAGATTAAAGTCACACAAAATGGCACATGATGTTTTGATGCGATACATCATACAAGGTGTAAATACCTTAATCATGCCTGTGTTCTCAGACACTCACGGTTTCTTGATTTGATATTTATCTATCTATCTATCTATCTATCTATCTATCTATCTATCTATCTATTTATTTATTTATTTAGTGTGTGTGTGTGTGTGTGTGTGTGTGTGTGTGTGTGTGTGTGACCGTGGTCCCTGTGGGGACCAGGGTGACCAGGAATCTTCCTGGAGTGCTCCTACCTCCTTCTTGCTTTGCTCTGGAGTTTCCCAGGTTTGAAACCCTCGACCCTTCAAGCTCATTCAATGTTTGCTCTTCTCCGTGGACATCCTGCTCTGCAGCGATGCTCAGAACTACCAGCTTGTTGGACTCCACACACACGAGCGCTCGCGACCTGCTTGTCTTCCCACGCCTGTGCGTCGTTCAACAATGATCTCTGGTGGGAGCCACGTGTTTCAAGCTCCAGGCTCTTCTTTGTCAATCCTCGGCTGCGTCTGTGAACCACACTGTCCATTTCTTCTCTGTGGTTGGCCCCGACCGGCTCCATTTCTTGCCTGGGAACGCAGGCGTCTGGCCTCCACAGGGTGTGTGATCAGCAGCGGGACCGCTGGATGTGAGGCGGCTCTGGCTTTAGTTTCTGGGAGACTTTGTGCTGGTTCCGGAACGGCTGTGCTAACTTGCACTCCAGCAGCAGCCACGCAGCCGTGCTGGATCATGGCCTGACGCTGGTCGGGGTGTGATTTGCATTTTCTTCGTGATTGATGACGGATATTTCCCTGCTGCCTCTCTGTGAGACGTGCGCGCAGATGCTGTGCCCTTTAGCTTAGCTTGTTGTCTTATTGCTACAGGGGGCTTGGAGCCCCTCATCGATTCTGTGAATCAATCACTCATCAGATGCAGAGCTTGCAAATATTTTATCCCACCACTCTTTTTTAAAAAACATTTTATCTGTTCAGTTGAGAGAGAGAAGCAAGAGAGCTACAGAGCAGGAGAATGTGTACAGTGGTGTGTGTGAGTGTGTTTATGTGTGTGTGTGTGTGTGTGTGTGTGTGTGTGTGTGAGATCAGGAGCAGGACCACCAGATGTGAGGTGCTCTGTGTGTATTGTGGTGTGTGTGTGTGTGTGTGTGTGTGTAGGCCAGAGGACAGTTTCTGGAGATCAGCCCTTTCCTTCACCGTGTAGGCTCAGAGGACTGGAGAGAGGGCCTGGGATGGGTTGTCACTAATAACACCTGCAAAATTATTAGTCTGAAACACTGGTGCTCTCTCTCTCTCCCTCTTTCTCTCTCTCTCTCTCTCTCTGTCTCTCTCTCTCTCTGTCTCTCTCTGTCTCTCTCTCCCCCTGTCATTTGGCTGGTGGCCTGGACTCAGCTGGTTCTTGCTGGGTCTCTCCTGTGGTGCAGTCGGACACTGGCGGAGCTTTGATTCTCTGTAAGCAGCTGGGTAGGACACTCCGTGTCTCTTACACAGTGGACGCTTGGGGCTGGCTCTGGGCCGGGAGTTCAGGCGGTTCTGACCACCAGGGCAGCTTGTGCTGTCTCTCTGTGTAGGCTCCTGGGTCCCCAAGGGAGAGTCTCATGAACAAAGATTCTAAGGAGCAGGAAGCAGATGGCGCCGGCTGGTTACGTGGGAAGAAGCTGGGTCTGATCAGCTCACAGCTGGGGAGGCTTCACCTGTGGCCGTGTGGTCCAGTCGATTCATCTATTTCTAGCCTCTGGTGAAGCCGAGAACACCGTTGAGCTCATGGTGGCTGGGAAGCCAGAGAGCAAAGGAGAGACAGAGAGTGAGAGAGCGAGAAACAGAGAGACCGACAAGCAGGCAGGGTCTTAACAGCCCATTCAAGGGTAGCACCCCTGCAGGTAGTCAGTTACACACGCCAACTTGACAGTTGATGGCAAGTCTTTGGGAACATCTGTAGAGTTATTTCTTTTTTGTTTTTAAATTTTAGTGTGTGTGTGTGTGTGTGTGTGTGTGTGTGTGTGTGTGTGCTCGCGCGCACGTATGTATCAGAGGGCATTGTGTATTCTCTGTGGAGGACAAAGGGTGATTTCAGGAATCATCCTGGGTTGCTTCTACCTCCTTTTTCCTTTGCTGTGGGATTTCCCAGACTCCGCCCACCAGGCCAGAAATGCAGACCATCACTGTTTCCACCTGCCGTTTTCATGTGGGACCTGGGACAGTTCGCCTGCATGGTTACTGATAAATGACCATCAAACGGCTTAAAAGAACAAGAGGTTTATGTCCTTACGACAGTCCAGTTATAGTTCTCAGTCCAGCTTGACGGGAGAGCACGCACCAACACCAGGGCCGAGGGAACTGGCCACATCATCACCACATAACGGCTGAGAGATGGACGATCCTTACTTGCCAGACCAGCATGTCTGGCCAAGTGAACAGAAGGATGCTAACTTCCTCAACTAGCTCTCAGTATTTTATTCACCTGTTCAGGACCTAGTCCCACCCACCATCAGCTAGACAATCTCCTGCAGGTTTGTTCTGGGCTTAACCCAATCACTAATTCTCTACAAATGTGCCCAGAGCTCAAATCCTCAACCATCACGTTGACACCTGTGCCTAACTATGACAGAAGCAGAGTCTTAACCCCTGAACCATCTCTCCAGCTCCAAGAGTTATTTCTCAAGGTAAGCTGCAAGCAAGCCTGTGAGAGACTATAAATAATGTGGGAGGTCCCAGCCCATAGTGATGGAGCCATTTGCAGGCAGGTAGGTAAGAGTTGTTGATTTTATTTAGGTTTCTTCCTGCCTTCCACAGTCATACATGGGTTCACATGTATCCATCCTCCTGGTATCCATTCAGTAAGCACATACTGATCACGTGACTGTTGGGTGAGAGCTGTTTCGGTGCTTTGTCAGTCTGGCACGCGGGAAAGTTTGCCCCCCTCTCAGCAGCTCCTGTGGCGGTGGCGTGGTCAGTTCCCTCAGCGTCTCAAGGGGGTATGAACATCAGCCGTGCGGAGGGATGGTAATCTGTAAGCCAGGAGTAAACCCCTTGTGCCGTAAGTTGTTGGGTCACGTATTCATTCCTCAGCAGAAGAGCAGCTGGGATCCCCCCACCTTGCGACCTCACCTTCTCCTTCTACTGTCCTCCATTAGTGTCCAGGCTGACCACCGAGCCTTTAATGCATGGCTTTGGGGGACGCACTTAAAGCACAGCCAACAGTGGTACCTATTCGCCGTCTGTGGTGTGTGCGCGAGTTGTCTGTTCCTGTCCCCGTGGGGCGAGTTCTAGCCCCGTGCTTGGCTCGCGCTCTGGTTTCAGCACTCGGCAGGGCAGGGAAGGCGCCTCTGTGTCCACTCTGAGCCTCTCAGTGGTCAGCCAGGGGCCAGCGCTTGGGAGTGAGGCTAAAGATTGAGTGAAGAGAGCGGAGCCGAGATTGGAAGGATACATTGGATTCTCCTGAGAGGAGGGCGCGGCACGGAGAGGGGAGAAAGCACGGGCCAAGGAAAGGCCGGATCAGCCTGACCTCCAGCCCTGAGAGCCACCTGCTGACCTCTCATCACGCCCTGACTGTGAACCCACTGTCATGTGGTCAGTACGTGGCTGTTGACCGGATACCAGGAGGACGGATACATGTGAACCCACGTGTGGATTGTGGAAGATGGAGGAAGCCTAAATAGAATCGACAACTCTTGTTAATTGAGGTAGTTTAAGTCCAAGTCTAGTTACTCTGCACCGTACAAAACTATAGTGAGATTCTATGTTCTGATGGGGATCTGTTTGTGTTCAGATAACGTGAATCCGGGTAGAAATGAGTCATCTGCTGTCCTTACTTTACCTTCTTGCTAACAGGTGCCTAAGAGAAGGTTGCTAAATCCTTGGGGTGGACCTTGGAGTCTCTGGTAAAACTTACTAGGGAAAGACTAATATTCAGGTCAAGGGGAAGCAGCATGAAACACGCTTTTCCTGGGGATGATAAAAGCCCAGTCCTGGGCGGCTGGGTAATTAATCCCCCAGATGTGAACAGGACCGTAAAAGAATGAGCAGAAACCTTTAATTGTGATGCTTTAAGATCACTGCGTGTCTTTTCTCCTGTGTTTGTGAACTAGTTATTAAAATGCCTAGGAAAAATCTAGCCAAGCCTTTGAATCTTAATCCATAAGAGATATTCAGCCACAGATAAACAGAGCTTTTATTGCATATTTATAAATACATGCAACTTCTTATGTTTTCCATCCGTATCGGAGTAACAGAAACCTCAATTATCCTCAATTAGATCCAGCCACAGTTACGTTAAACACCTACACAACCAAAATCCTTCTTCAGTCTGGTTGTTTGTGAAGGTACCAGCCTGCAATGAAGATGTTCTGCGAACGGTGACTCACAAGCACGCATGCATGCGGGTGGCAGTTTGAGCTTCCAAGGGCCAGATCTGATGTTCTTATGAGATGGCGTCAAAGATAAAGCTTCTACTTTGTAGTGCTGGCATCCTGCTAACAGGGCAGAGAACTTCTGGCTACTTCTATCCCCAGGGGTGGCCTTGTGTATCTGTGGTCTCCCCTGAGTCCTTTGACACTCGACACCGACTCTGTTTAACCAGCTGTCCACACGGCCCGCCTTCTCTGGCTCCAAAGTGTGGCTGATCACAGCTTCTCGAGTAGTTCTGGGCCAGTGTAGATCACATGTCTCATGCCCATGTGCTTCTGAGACAGTGTGCCCTGCGTGGATATGTCATTCTTAGATGTGCGTGTGTGTGTATGTCTGTGCATGTGCGTGTCATGTATGTGTGCGTGTGTATATCTGTGTGTGCGTGCGTGCATGCGTATATCTGTGTGCGTGTTGTCTGTGTGTGCGTGTGTGTGCATGTGTGTATGTTTGTGTGCGTGTGCATGTGTGCGTGCGTGCATGTGTAGCTGGATGGGGGTCAAGCTTCAGGTATGTGTGTGTGCATGTCTTTGTATGTGTGCATGTCTGTGTACATGTGTGTGCGCATATCTCTATGTGTGTATATGTGTGTGTGCATATCTCTCTGTGTGCATGTCTATGTGTGGGTATTCATGTCTCTGTGTTTCTTTGTGTATGTGCATGTCTGTGTGTGTATGTGTGTGTGTGTATGTGCGTGTGTGTGTGCGCAGCTGGACAGCATATGTCAGCCTCTGGTGTGTGTGTGTGTGTGTGTATGTGTGTGTACATGTCTCTGGGTGTGTGTGCATTTCTCTTTGTGTATGTATGTTTCTGTGTGTCTGTGTGTGCAGCTGGACAGAGGGCCGATCTCGGCTGTTGTCTTCAGACAACACCCCTTGTTTTGAGTCCAGGTCTCACACTAGCCTGGAGCTTGTCAAGCAGTCTGTGCTGGTTATAGTGAGCTCCAGAGGTCCCCTGTCCTGCCTCCCTCGTGCTGGTATTACAGCGTGAGCTAGGCCTTCAGCATGGAGCCTGGGGATTGAACTCAGGTCTGTTGCTTGCGTGGCAAGCACTTACCAACTTAGCTTTGTCTTTGGCCCCTCCCACCACTTTCATTGGGAGATAGTCCATACACCATTTAATTCACCTACTTCAAGTGTCTATTTTGGTGGACTCTAGCTTTACAAATACATAAACCTACCATCATCTGCCAATTACAAACAATTTCATCACCTCAGAAAGAGATCAGACCCTCAGCTACCTGTCCCCGTGTCCTCCTGTTGGGCTCTGAGCAGGTACCTACCCCTTCTGTCCCCAAGCCTCTCACCTGGACTTTTATGTATGACATCATGGAGCATGTGACCTTGTGTGACCAGCTTCTCTGACTTGGAACAATTTTTTTTCTTTTAAAGTTCATCTGTGTTGGGGAAAAGGAGATGGCTCAGTGGCTGGCTTAAGTTTAAATCCCCGGAGTTTGTGTGAGAATCTGGGCATGGCTGTGTGTGTCTGAAACCCTAGCGTGCAGGTAGAGGCAGGTGGATCCCATGAGCGCCCATCTAGTCAGCCAGATGCAGGGGCTGTCTTAGGGGAATAAGGCAGAGCGTGTTGGAGGAAGACCCCCCAGCACACACCTATAAACATTTAGAAAAGGTTCATCCACGTAGTGGCACGTGTTGTGTCGATGCGAAACATCTCTCTGGTCTCACAGGGATTATGAGCTAGTTCAGTTAGTTCCGTGGCCCAGGAACATGGACCCAGGGGGTTCTGAGTGGCCCGTTCCAACATGGAAGCGGCCTCATACACTCTCATGGTTGCAGAGCAAAACGAAGTCATCCATCAAGTCTTTTTCCAGGTACCTTGGCAGGAAGCTCACAGCAAGGTGGGGGCTCTCGGGCCAGGTGTCTCTTGGCAGCTGGTGACTTTCGGATTGATGCAAAGTATTGCTCTGCTAAGATGATACGTTACACAGAGGTCTTGTCTGATGACTGAAAGTACGGCAGGCCAGACACAGAGCAGGTAGTGGATGGCTGTTAGGAGGACCGAAGACCGCCCAAGATCACAGGGTGTGGACCTGCCCTGTTCCAAGTGTCCATCATCACAGGGTCTAACCCAGCAGTCAGTCGGTGGGATCTTCAAGGTTTATTTCTGGAAACTTGAGCTCACGTAATTGATTTTCTGAATGATGAATGAGTGTCTGTTCTGGTTTCTGGCTACCAAACGCAGGCTCCTGTGGGGATGCGCTTGCTTGTCCCTTGCCAGAGAACAAAGCGTAACGGCAACTACTTGCCATCGCTGGAATCCCCGCCCCACCCCCACCCGCTCTGCTTCCAAGCAGCTGTGTAGCTCCCTTCCCACATCTTCACTGACCCTCGCTGGCTTCCCTGCTGTCACCCCGAGGCGGGGGGGGGGGCAAGGGGGAGGGCGAGGGAGGAGCGTGAGGGGTAAGCTGATGAAAGGACCCCCCAACACCTCATTTGATGGTTTGCAGTGCAGCATGCATTTCCGCATTTGCAGGCCTGTTGCGAGTCCCGCGGCCTGGCCCTGGACGGATGCATGTGGGAGCCCAGCGACGGGGCGGCGGCCGAGGAGCTGCGGGCGGGACTCTGAGGGTCCCTTTGTCTTGCAGGGGGTCTGGCGCTGGCCCAAGTGCTCTTCTTCTACGTGAAGTACCTGGTGCTCTTCGGGGTCCCCGCTCTGCTCATGCGCCTGGACGGACTCACCCCGCCACCGCTGCCTCGCTGCGTCAGCACCATGTTCAGCTTCACCGGGATGTGGAGGTCAGTGTCGGGGGCTGTGACGGCCTTTGGGGGTCCGTGGGCAGGGCTGGCTCGGGAGCTGCGTCTCTCCTCTTCCTCTCACTCAAGCCGCCTCTGGGACTCTGGATTCCTTATCCTGCTTAGAGGCAGAGAGGCCCGAGAGCTTCTCCCTAAACCTCCCCAAGCTGCCCTGGAATGTGAAGGGGGAGGCGAGGGAGGCTCTGTGCGCCCCTCACAAGGACTTGGTCTGCAGAGGGGTCTCACCGTGGACATGCCTCGCATCTTGGCTGCCTTCTGTTCCCCTTGAAAATGGCTGTGTCAGTCAGACCATTCATAAACACGCATGTGCACACAAGCACACACACTGTGACACACAGTCTGGGGTCATTGTGCACACACACCCGAGGTTGCTGGACTCTGCTTCGGTTCTCTCTGTCTCTGTCTCTGTCTCTCTCTGTCTCTGTCTCTGTCTCTCTCTCTCTCTCTCTCTCTCTCTCTCTTTCTGTCTGTCTGTCTCTCTCTCTGTGGACATGCACGTGTTCAGGCCTTGCCTGTGTATATCTATGAAGGCCCAAGGTGACATCGGGGATCGTCCGGATGGCTCCCACCTCCTCATTGTTTTGCTCCAGGGCTTCCCAGGTTCCATTTCCCAGTACTGGCAGTGCAGGGCGCCACCAGTTCCGCCTGGCGTCTTTACGTGGGATCTGGATCTGAACTCAAGTCCTCTTGCTTGCGAGGCAGAGTCTTTAACCCCCAGCCATCTCCCAGCCCCGTTTAGTTCTTCTTATCTCCTCTGGAGTAATTGGCCCCCCTCTCCATGCCGTGCAGACTTTTCAAGCCACTGCCATCTTCGCCGCTCAGGGCAGACGCCGCAGTGCTGGCTTCAGTTGGTGTCACTGTGCGCGTGGCGCTCATCCCTGGACGTGCTTTCTGAGTCCTCTGACCCATGACTCACAGTTGGCCTGGAATCGTCTCCTCAGGATCCCTCAGGCTCCTGCCATTTCCGATCACGATTTTTCACATGGACTTGATGGCTCCGTGTTCTTCCGAGCATTTCCAGTGTGTAACGAGGCTCAGGAATATTCTTGAATCGAAAACTGATGGGGAGGCTCAAGGTGTGCACTGCCCAGCTTGGGAGTCAGTGCCCGCTAGTCAGGGTGGGCACTGCCCAGCTCGGGAGTCAGTGCCCACTAGTCAGGGTGGGCACTGCCCAGCTCGGGAGTCAGTGCCCACTAGTCAGGGTGGGTTCTGCGCATTCTGGGCGTAGCTCCCACTTTTGTTCTTCCGCTGGCTTGTCTGCAATTCTGTGCAGAGTTATGGTTGTGATCATCTGCGCAGCTCCTTCAGACCGATTCCCCAAGCCAGGACGCAGCTCAGAGCTTGCAGGTCACGTTGCTCTTCAGAAGGGGCGTGGCGTAGGGACGCACTGCGCTTACCCCAGCTGCTTGGCACCATCTGGCATTGGCTTCAGTTTGCTGCCAGTGGCCAGAAGCTTCGCATGGTCATCGTAGGATGCTGCGGCACTGAGTGGGTGTAGTGACAGGATCCCGAGCCAGCCCACGGGTTCTTCCTAAACAGTAGGTCAGAGAGTGGTTCTCGCCGAGAAGGGGACTCTTCCCCCGTTTCCTCTTTCCTGGGGTTCATGTTGAAATACTTACAAGCATAGCAAAGCCCTAAGGAGTTTGAAAATTCTGGTCATGACGGGTCAGCCTCACACAAGGATTCTCGGCATCAGCATCTACAAGACCTGCACAATGGTTGGCCTGTTGCCATTTCACCATGGGTGAGGGAAGGAGACACTGCACCTCCCCAAGAGGCTACTGAAAGCTCATAGATGGTTGAGGGCAGCTTGGTCTCCAGCTGCGGGAAATGTTTTGGGAAACTGCACATCCTTCTGGAGGTGGGGCTTGTCTAGAGGAAGAGGCTCGCTGAAGGATGACCTCGAGAGCTATAACCAGCCCTCATTTCCTGTCTGGTTCCTGCTTCCTGGTCTGCCCAGATTCCAACCAGAAGTTTCAAGTCCTGTGGATGCTTCCCCCATCCCTGCCTCCATGATGGACTCCATCCCTCATCCTTCCCTCCATGATGGACTCCATCCCTCATCCTTCCCTCCATGATGGACTCCATCCCTCATCCTCCCTCCACGATGGACTCCATCCCTCATCCTCCCTCCATGATGGACTCCATCCCTCATCCCTCCCTCCACGATGGACTCCATCCCTCATCCCTCCCTCCATGATGGACTCCATCCCTCATCCCTCCCTCCACGATGGACTCCATCCCTCATCCCTCCCTCCATGATGGACTCCATCCCTCATCCCTCCCTCCACGATGGACTCCATCCCTCATCCCTCCCTCCATGATGGACTCCATCCCTCATCCTCCCTCCATGATGGACTCCATCCCTCATCCCTCCCTCCATGATGGACTCCATCCCTCATCCTTCCCTCCATGATGGACTCCACCCCTCATCCTCCCTCCATGATGGACTCCATCCCTCATCCTCCCTCCATGATGGACTCCATCCCTCATCCTCCCTCCATGATGGACTCCATCCCTCATCCCTCATCCTCCCTCCATGATGGACTCCATCCCTCATCCTCCCTCCATGATGGACTCCATCCCTCATCCTCCCTCCATGATGGACTCCATCCCATCCTCCTCCCTCCATGATGGACTCCACCCCTCATCCTCCCTCCATGATTGGACTCCACCCCTCATCCTCCCTCCATGATGGACTCCATCCTCATCCTCCCTCCATGAGGGACTCCACCCCTCATCCTCCTCCATGATGGACTCCATCCCTCATCCCTCATCCTCCCTCCATGATGGACTCCATCCCTCATCCTCCCTCCATGATGGACTCCATCCCTCATCCTCCCTCCATGATGGACTCCATCCCTCATCCCTCCCTCCATGATGGACTCCATCCCTCATCCTCCCTCCATGATGGACTCCATCCCTCATCCCTCATCCTCCCTCCATGATGGACTCCGTCCCTCATCCTCCCTCCATGATGGACTCCGTCCCTCATCCTCCCTCCATGATGGACTCCATCCCTCATCCCTCCCTCCATGATGGACTCCATCCCTCATCCCTCATCCTCCCTCCACGATGGACTCCATCCCTCATCCCTCCCTCCATGATGGACTCCATCCCTCATCCCTCCCTCCACGATGGACTCCATCCCTCATCCTCCCTCCACGATGGACTCCATCCCTCATCCCTCCCTCCATGATGGACTCCATCCCTCATCCCTCCCTCCATGATGGACTCCATCCCTCATCCTCCCTCCATGATGGACTCCACCCCTCATCCTCCCTCCATGATGGACTCCATCCCTCATCCCTCATCCTCCCTCCATGATGGACTCCATCCCTCATCCTCCCTCCATGATGGACTCCATCCCTCATCCTCCCTCCATGATGGACTCCATCCCTCATCCCTCCCTCCATGATGGACTCCATCCCTCATCCTCCCTCCATGATGGACTCCATCCCTCATCCCTCATCCTCCCTCCATGATGGACTCCATCCCTCATCCCTCCCTCCATGATGGACTCCATCCCTCATCCCTCATCCTCCCTCCATGATGGACTCCATCCCTCATCCCTCATCCTCCCTCCATGATGGACTCCGTCCCTCATCCTCCCTCCATGATGGACTCCGTCCCTCATCCTCCCTCCATGATGGACTCCATCCCTCATCCCTCCCTCCATGATGGACTCCATCCCTCATCCCTCATCCTCCCTCCATGATGGACTCCGTCCCTCATCCTCCCTCCATGATGGACTCCGTCCCTCATCCTCCCTCCATGATGGACTCCATCCCTCATCCTCCCTCCATGATGGACTCCATCCCTCATCCCTCATCCTCCCTCCATGATGGACTCCGTCCCTCATCCTCCCTCCATGATGGACTCCGTCCCTCATCCTCCCTCCATGATGGACTCCGTCCCTCATCCTCCCTCCATGATGGACTCCGTCCCTCATCCTCCCTCCATGATGGACTCCGTCCCTCATCCTCCCTCCATGATGGACTCCATCCCTCATCCCTCCCTCCATGATGGACTCCATCCCTCATCCCTCATCCTCCCTCCATGATGGACTCCGTCCCTCATCCTCCCTCCATGATGGACTCCGTCCCTCATCCTCCCTCCATGATGGACTCCATCCCTCATCCCTCATCCTCCCTCCATGATGGACTCCATCCCTCATCCCTCATCCTCCCTCCATGATGGACTCCATCCCTCATCCCTCATCCTCCCTCCATGATGGACTCCATCCCTCATCCTCCCTCCATGATGGACTCCATCCCTCATCCCTCATCCTCCCTCCATGATGGACTCCATCCCTCATCCTCCCTCCATGATGGACTCCATCCCTCATCCTCCCTCCATGATGGACTCCATCCCTCATCCTCCCTCCATGATGGACTCCATCCCTCATCCTCCTTCCATGATGGACTCCGTCCCTCATCCTCCCTCCATGATGGACTCCATCCCTCATCCTCCCTCCATGATGGACTCCATCCCTCATCCCTCATCCTCCCTCCATGATGGACTCCATCCCTCATCCCTCATCCTCCCTCCATGATGGACTCCATCCCTCATCCTCCCTCCATGATGGACTCCATCCCTCATCCTCCCTCCATGATGGACTCCATCCCTCATCCTCCCTCCATGATGGACTCCATCCCTCATCCTCCCTCCATGATGGACTCCATCCCTCATCCTCCTTCCATGATGGACTCCGTCCCTCATCCTCCCTCCATGATGGACTCCATCCCTCATCCTCCCTCCATGATGGACTCCGTCCCTCATCCTCCGTCCCTCATCCTGTCCCTTGTCAAGGTCGTGCCTAGCCAGGTGTCGCTGCGGTCAAGCCCATGCTCTGCTGGCCTCAAGCTCTGACCTCTGGTGCCCTGCAGATGCCAGGCAAGAAGTTGCTGCTCAGGCAAGTTTCATCAGAATCTCAGTGCAGCGGGACCTTTGTGCAGCCTCTTCTGCAACTCGATCCAGGCTTCTCAAGTTGCCTGGATTCCATTAGTGGCTGTTCACTTACTTACACGCTGTTGGGACGCCCTGTAAATGCTGCCAGTGGGCTGACCCTAAGGACTGGATTCTCCTCGCTCCGGAGTGAGTAGCGAGCGCCTGCTGTGTTCCGTCCACTGACAGGCAGCTGTAGAATGGAGTAGGGGAGACTCTGATTTCAGAAAATTAACTCCACCAAGCGCCATGTCACCGGCATGCGTGGCCACGCACTGAGCCTGCGGCACGACTGATAACTCTTTTGTCCTTCTTATAGCTGGTCAGAGTCTCCTTTTGGTTGACCCCATTTTGTTAATGAGGAGAATAAAATCACAGAGGTTAAATGGTTAAATGGTTTGTTTCAGTAAATATGTTTTAGAGCAGGGCAACGCCACGTCACCCCTCAGCCAACGCCATGTCACCCCTCAACCAGAAGCCCTCCTTTGGCTTAATATTGGTTTCTCTTTTGCAATAATTTTCAACTATCCCATCTTTAAAATGGAAACATTACTGAATCTACAGACACTAATTCATTAAAATATGTTAAACAAGTCATTGGAGCAATGCCACGCCCCTTTTGATGTAAAGCCTTTAGAAAGAGGAGCAGTGTCCTATGAATTTAGGGGAAAGTATTTGCAGAAGTGATGGAGTTACAGAGTGTAGTGGTCTGTGTGCACTTAGCCTTCTAGAGCCCAGTCCACGCGTCTCCCAGTATGTCTCTGTGTGACCTTGCTCGTGTCCCCACGTCTCCAGCCTTAGTCTCTCAAGGTGGAATTGAAAAGGTGAAGGTTTCCCATGTCGACGCCCGGGACAGGCTGCCCACCTTGTACCTCTGTGGATGCGTGTCTGTTGAGACGCTGCTTGTCTGTAGTGAGGGTGACCTGACCCTACTATGCCCAGTGTCACTGGCCTGGACAAAGCGCATCTAACCTTACTGCTTCCGAATAGGCACATCACAGCCTTCCTGTGCCCACTGCAGTGTGCAAAGGGTGGCAGCAGAGGATGGCCAGCGGAAGGGCAGGGCTGGCGGCAGAGCCAGCCTCTCCCGCCGAGCCTGTCGGGAGACTGCGTTGCTTGCCACGCGCGCATGCAGAAGTATTGATTGGGGATTAAAAGTAGATTTTAATGAGTAAGCAATTCACAAGCACAGCTTTGCGGGAGAATGAGGATCAGCTCTCTGTGGAGGATGGGATGAAGCTCACTCAGGTCCCATGTGATGCAGGCCAGAAGGAGGGCATGCCAGTCACGTGACTCTTGGCAGAGCTGTTGCAGGAACAAGGTGCAGCTCTGAGCAAAAGGTGTGTTTGACGCAACGAGCAACAGGATGTCAGCGTGGCTGTGGCGAGCATGAAGCGACCCGCAGCGGCGACCGGCAGCATCGACTTGCAGCGGCGACCCCGCAGAGAGAGGCCTTGATAAGCAATTGTTCATCCTCTGGCTTCTCCTGATGGAGGCTGCGGGCGGGTGTGACGCTCAGGGCAGGCAGCTGTGTGGAAGCAGCCGCCCAGGTCCCAGCACCCCTGTAGCCACCCAGGTCCCAGCGCCCCTGCAGCCACCCAGGTCCCAGCGCCCCTGCAGCCACCCAGGTCCCAGCGCCCCTGAAGCCTCTTCGCCACGTGAAAGTTCCTGCACCGCCTCTGTCCCCACACGCAGCTTAGCGCCTAGAACCCAGCTGTGTTCTTGGAACTTGGGGAGAGCTAAGCTTTGGAGCCGAGCTGCTAGTGACCGACTGGGGCCAGGCTCCCACTTAAGCCCAAGTCGCTGACGTGGGTCCAGACAGCTCCTGACATTCCCTGCGCATCAGGTTGCATCAAGCATAGGGTACCCGTGTCTCATAGAACTCGCTGCTTTGTCTTTCGAATAAAAGCTTCTGTCTCCCAGGGTCCCCTTTCCTCCTTCTGCCCACGGCCCTGGTCCTGCAGAGAGCCCACCCTCCTGCTCACTGTGCCCAGCAAAGGGAGGGGGCTGAGCAGACTGTACCGAGGTATTTGCACCCGAACTCGAGCCTGGTAATAAGTCACTTCCCGTCGTGACGCTGCCGCAATGAACACAGAAAACACTCGGGCGATGTGTTATTAAAGGCCTGCGCAGCAGAGTTCCGTGCGTGCAGCCTGATCGTGAGCTGATTAGCATTTCAGGCGCAGAGCTCTTTAGGTTTAATTAGATTTCAGACTTCAATCGATTTATTAAATGGATGTCTTGCTGCTCAGAAGATGTGTCACGTGCGGGAAGGTGGCTTGTAGTCGCTGCCTAGCCTTTCCTCGCATCAGCCAGCAGATCATGGCTTCTGCCTGGGATCCGAAGCTGGGGGGTCACTTCCGAAGACGCTGTGCAGTGTAAACATGGCCTCTTCTGGGCTGGTGGACGCTGGGGGTTTGGGGAGGGTCGCTTTTATCTACCTTGTCTGCCCTGGACACACCTCTGTAGATTTGCTGGCTGTAAATGTGACTCAAGTGTAGCAGATAACATCACTTCTCTGTGAGTCTGTCTGAAGTTGTTTTGGCATAAAAATCTACAAATCTGTAAGGAGAAGAGCCTTGGACTGCTGAGTGGGAAATTAAGTGTAACGAATGGAGCCTTGACCGCATCTGCAAGATAAACTACAGAGCCAGACTGGGACTTACAGTGAGTTGTCAATGCACTCATTTGTTCTGGAGAGAGGAAAGAACACTCTGAGCCCCCGATGTGCTCTAGGCCCCGAGTTGCCACTGCAGCTCCGTGCGTGGAGCGAGGACACAGGTGAAGTGGTCCACGGGTGGCTGGGATCTGGCGCCCTGCTCCACGGCCTCAAAACCAGCCCAGGTTTACCACCAGAGCTTTGCAGCAGCGACTGACGGGGACCTGGACCACAGATCTGCCCAGCCTTCACATCACATTGGCCCGGATGCTGCAGGGCCTCATGAATGGCTTAGAAGAAGGGAGGGAGGGAGGCAGGCAGGGAGGGAGGCAGGCAGGGAGGGAGGCAGGGAGGGAGGGAGGGAGGCAGGCAGGCAGGGAGGGAGAGAGGAAGGGAGGCAGGGAAGCAGGCAGGGAGGGAGGCAAGGAAGGAGGGAGAGAAAGAGGGAGAGAGGGAGGGAGGGAAAGAGGGAGGGAGAGAGGGAGGCAGAGAGGGAGGGAGAGAAAGAGGGAGGGAGGGAGATTAAATTCAGGAGGAACTCAGATTTTTACACATTCTAAAAAGAAAAGCTATTTCTAACTATTTCTACGCATCTCAGGCGGGGAGCTCTTGGCTCCAGCTGGTGATTTATCAGAAGCAAGAGACCAAAGATTAGTATAAGAGGACGCTGAAATGCCCTTTCTTAGGCTCCGCTCCTGAAGAATTCTCCGGGGGAGGCTTGCAGAGAGAAAAGCAAACCTTCCTGGCTTGAAACCTTGTGCAAACCCTCAGGCCAAAAAAACTTGTAATGAGTCTGGTTCACAGGTCATGGTCTCCCAAAGGAGCGTGTCAGGGGTCACTGGCCTGCTGGTGCTTCTGTGCTGGAACTTTAAATTGAGGTCAGCGGCATTTAACCCGGGCACCAAGTCCTAATTCCATCAAATGTAAACTCAGTATAGGAAAAGGTCAGGGAGAATGTTGCCTACTGAGGAAAACATTCCAAACACAGAGATTTTTACCTTCGGTTTAGAAAAACACTTAAAATATGAAATTGTAATTTTTTTATACCAGAAGACAAAAATAACAGATGATAAGGAACATGGGATCAAAGTTCTGAATACCGAAACTGAGAACGGCCATGAGTGTGCCTTATTTAGGTGTCTCGTGTAACCTACCAGGGAGATACCATGTTTTGGGGGACAGTGGGGAAGGTGACAGTTTCTGCAGGAGTTGTGAAGTCTCTAGTACTGCTACACCTATATTCACTTTAAGTGTGTCATACTTAAAGTGTGAAATTTACTGGGCAAACTGAATACCTTGGGAAGAGTTGATGTAATTTCTAGTCCAAAGCAGTTTGGAGAGAGAATTCTTTCCCCTTAGGAATTCCCCCCTCTTTGCTTTTAATATCCTCATAGGGCTGGGGAGGGGGCTCTTTGGTTAAAGCCTTTGCCTTGTGAGCAAGAGGACCTGAGTTTAGACCCTTGGATCCCCCATAAAAATGGTGGGTGGATGTGGCAGTAGCTTGTAATTCAGCCCTGAAAGGCTGAGTCTGGGAAACCCCAGAGCAAAGCAATGAGGAGGTAGAACGATCCAGAAGGATTCCCGATGTCATCCTTGAGCACACACACTCATGCCCTCTTGTACACGCGCCTACACACATACACTCATCTACATGCAAAACATACACGCACATGCACACACATGTAATGGGTCTGGCTGCTCAGGAATTCACCACTCTGACACCAAATAACTTTAAAAAGTGGAAAGGCTTTATTTAGCTGATCAGCATCTGTACTCTTGATCGGGTTTGAATGCAGCATTTACTTTCTGCTTTACCCAAGCTTGTAAAGGCAAGCAGCACATCCTGGAATGCCAGGGGTTTGTTACTCACGCCGTGTTTACAGAGGTGTAGGTCAGTGGTTACCAGTTGCCGGCTGCAGCCTAGTGTGACAGCAGTTATTCTGCAAACCTTGTCCCGAGGGAGATGGCCCCAGGACATTCCAGGGAATTACATGCTTTCCAGGAGCTTATCCAGAAGCCAGGGACTCTGACATTCTTGGTTAGTGAATTTTCCACTTTACAAAGGCCTGCTGTGACAGCGTCCTTGTTACAAGTGTTTCCCATTATTTTACCGTATTTTTGACTACCACACACAAAATGATCTTCAGCTAACTGGATGAGGTGTACCACACAGTGGCACATGCTCCAAAGTCTAGTGGTTTCAATGTTCATCACCGTTTTAAAATGCCTTTGCCACAGCCACTAGACTGGGGCCTCACCTAATATCTTATAACATAATCTAGAGTGGAGCCATAGACTTAGCTCTACCAGAACTGGATTATGGGAGAAAGCTCTAAACTGGAAATAGCAACTCAACTCGGGAATTCAGAGTCTAGAGGATATAGACCAGTGCTGTTCTGTTGTACATGCCTGTCCTTGTGTTACCACCCTGAGTGATATACTGACAAGTCCCTTCTCCATCTAGGTGGGCACCAACTGGGTACACCCCTCTTGTCAATCTTACTTCCAAGCAGGTACTTGGAATCCAGGGTGCATTCAGAACCCCTGAATATAAGTCGCTCCGGTCTCACATGCCTGCGTTCTTCCGTGGAGGGGCTTACACAGTGCCAACTCAGTTTGTGGTAAAGTTCAAATCCTGACATATGTCTGCCCCACCTCTTGCCTTGAGTCTGTGCACAGGCTGTTTCTGAGCAAGGCAGGGAGCTGCGGTGGGGTTCTGGCACGGGAGTGAAGCATTGTGGAGCTGCGGTGGGGTTCTAGGATAGGAGCGAAGCATTGTGGGAGCTGCGGTGGGGTTCTAGGACGGGAGCAAAGCATTGTGGGAGTTGCGGTGGGGTTCTAGCCGGGAGCGAAGCATTGTGGGAGCTGCGGTGGGGTTCTAGCACGGGAGCAAAGCATTGTGGGGTTTCAGAGATCGCTCCTCTTCTCTGTGGACAGAGACTTTTCAGAGGATAAGAAGAGCTTCTTAAGGCAAGAGGGTGAGCGGCGTCAGAGTTTGGAGTCATTCTGAAGCAGAGCCCCCATTTCTGATGATGGGGTATGGGGGTCAGAGGGTGAAGCATGCCTCAGGGTCAGGTTCTAGGTTGCTGGAAGAATGTCTCCTTCATCCCCTGAGATGAGGAAGACCATAGGTCGGGGGGACTCGAGTGAAAGATGAGGGGTTTGGGTTGGGATGTGTGAAGTGCGCGGCAGCTCGCGCACACCCAGGCAGAGATGTGGATGATTGGGGGCTGCGTGACTCTGGGGACGGGGAGGAGGTTGGAGCTGGAAATGCCAACTTAGAGCATGCGGCATATGGCAATACGTGCACAGCCCAAGGACACTGGGTGCTGCAGGACTGTAGTGTCCCAAGACCCACGGGCTCCGCCGTGTGAGAGGCAGGGACCACTCAGGTGCTGGGTGTCCTGGTAGGAAAGTAAAATGGGGGAGGTAATTTGTAATTAGATTCGAGACTTAGTAACATGTAAACACACAACACACGCCCTAAAGATGCGCAAGTAGCATTTAAAATGATCGCTTAGAGCAAAGGTGAGTGAAGTCTCTTGGTTTCTTTTCGGTTCAGAGATACACTTCTACTAGGCATCTCTTACGATGGACATCGTGCGTGAGCGCAGTGTTGCAGCACAGTTCTGTGGTGGGCTGCGTGGTGTCTGGGGCTTGGAGACGTGCCCCTGACTCCCGAGGCCAGAGCTGGCCTCGCTGTATTGTTTCGACCTTAGACGCATGGAATGACCTTTCTCTCCACCGCTGTGAGTTCCTCTGGATGCCAGACATCTTTATCTTCGCCCGTCTGCCAGTGTGGCCGTCAGTGGACGCTGTCGGTGTGGACATGATGTGCTGGCAGCGAGGTACGCCTCTTACTCTCCCTCCTTCCGGCCCCCACTCTTTTCTTCCCATCTTCTCTCCAGTTTTCCATCTCACCGTCAGTTTCTTAACTGTCATTCCCATTTGCAGTCTCTGTCTTTGCCTCAATCTCTCTCTTTCCCTCCTTTCCTCCTCTCTCCCTCCGGCCTCTCCTCTTTCTTTCTGAAAACACTCTGGATAGTGAATGCATTATCAGTGTCTCTTGCTTCACAAAGATTGGGACTCATTTTTGCAGATTGAAGGTGGCACGAGGGGAGATGCCAGCATGTGTTGCTCAGAGGAAAGCTAGGGGCCTCTTTGGTTGGTTTTGATTTCAGGTGAATATCAGTCGTCTCTTTTCCCGTGTAACACGTTTGGTAGTTTAAAGCAAACGGTCTTGTTCATCAGGAAGCTGGGGCTTGTGAGCTGTTTGGCTGGTCAGGAGATCTGCACCCGGGCAGGCTGTGGTCAGCTGCCCACCCCAGCGAGCTGGAGGGTCTGCCTTCAAGCTGGCCCCGTGACTGTCCCGAGGCCTCGGCCTTCAACACCTGGGCCCCTTTCACGGCTGCTGTGAGGGGGCTGCTGACGTCCACGAGACACGCACAGGCAGGGCCACGGTGTCTTTTATAATTGAGTCTCAAGGGGGCTGCAGCCCCTTCTCAGTTCTCTTCTGTGTTTCTAGGTTTGCCCCACAGATTGACTTGAGGGGGACCAGACAAGGGAGTCAACACAGGACGATGGCCCATGGAGTCCCATCTCTAAGACTGACCATCTCCGAGGCTGACCGTCTCCGAGGCTGACCATCTCTTGAGACTGGCCACCACACCTCTGCGTACTGGGGAGCCAGCAGGGAGTGAGGAGGGCTGAGATACAAAGTATATTAGCAGAATGAGGACCATGTAGAGGTGTTTAAGACTCGCCACCCTGGCCCGGGAGATGGCTCAGTCCGCAAAGCGCTTAGAGCGCAAGCATGAGGGGTCTGGTTCAGCATCCAGGTCCCCAGCCAAATGCTGGGCACCTGTAACGCAGCAGGAGGACCCCCTGCGCTCACTCCCGGCCTGCGCAGCGGAGTCAGCCACAGGCCGGCTCGGCGACAGACTCCGTCTCGAGAATGGAGGAGGCGTCTGATGAACTGACACTCAAGGCTGACCTCTGACCCCCACGTGCACGTGCGCACACGTGCATGTCCACCTGCGTACACCATGAACACAAGCGCACGTGTCCACACCCGGCACATGCACCCAGTGGCATCTCGTGCCACGAGCTGGGCACAGGAGTGAAGTAGCTGGCAGAAGCATTTAGAATGCGTAGCTAGTACCCGTGCTCAGCCGCCAGTGACTTTCAGATCACGAACCTGAACCTTGATTTTGATTTTTACTATGGAAGTCTTGTGCAAATTACTTTTGCATGTGTGTGTCTTTCACATGTAGGTGGGTGTACATGTGTGTACAGGCATTTGCACCAGAGGAAACGTGAATGTGTGCACCTGTGGAGGCCCAAGGGTGACATCGAGACTCATCCTGGATTTCTCTTCCACTTTATCATTCCGCTCTGGAGTTCCCAAGGCTCCACCTTCCAGGACCAAGTTCCAGGCCTCTATCATGTCTACCCCACATTTTTTTTGTGGGGTCTGGGGATCTGAACAGGCCTCTCCCAGTCTTTATTATGGAAGTCCTAGCAGCCATGTGGGGCTGTGTGTGTCTTAACGCATTCGTAATCTTGTCTGAGTTCCTTCCTTTCATACCTGTCTGATCCCTTGAGGAATACATCTGCTGTTGACCCACTTGAAGTCTGTGGCTGTATTTTATGCTCAAGAGCGTGAGCAGACTCACATGTCTAGGAGAACACCACACCACACGCGGGCTTGTGCTGGCCTTACTGTGTGGCTTGGGTGTGTGGTCTTGGTAATGGGTTTGTGAGCAATTCCACCTATAGATGAGTGGTATCATTAAACTTTTATGTTCAGTGAATAGGGGTTATTACATCCATGAAGGCTGCCCTTCTTTGAGGAGTCTTGTCGAATAATTGCAGACATGATGGTTAATGTAGTTTGCTCTTCCCTGCTGTGAAGAGCAAATCTGCCTTCCCTTTCTTAGCTGACAGTTTTCTTTTTCTTTGTAGTATAAGGGACTGAAGAGAGTAAGTGCACTTTTCAAAAGTGCAAAGGGGCAGAGAGAGCCATGAGGACAGCCGCCTTCAGCCTGAAACCGCAGAGGTTCTTGGCACTGTGTGAGTGCTGCGTGGTAGCCGGAAGGAGCTGCTTCTAGCCGAAAGCTCCTGGTTTGGCACCTGGTGTTTGCATGACGTAGCCCCACTGCGCAGCAACTCTGCAGCCAGCCGCAGGTCTTCTCCGGCTTGCTCCGGTCCCGGGACTAGCCAAGGCCTTTCCGTCTGTCGGTCATGGTAGACACCAAGAGCACTGGTGTTCTGAGCCCGCGCTGTGACCATCACGGTCCCTTTTCTTCTCAGTGGGGCTTCCAGGGTGCTGGGCTTGCTCTGTGTACCCGTTTCTCTTCCCTGTTGCTGTGGGACTCAAACAACTCAAGCGACTTATGGGGGAAAGGGTTCCCGAGGGAGATGCAGTTCATCATGGCGGGAAAGGCACAGCTGGTGGCAGAAGCTGAAGGCGGCCTGAGTCACTTCCATCATGGAGGCTGCGAGCTGCAAACTGCTACAAGAGCCGGCTAACCAACTGAAGCACACGGGGCCAGCAACTCAAGGCCTGCCCCTGTGACTGCCTGCCTCCATCAAGGCTCCACCTCCTAAAGGCGCCGTGACCTTCCCAAACAACTAGAGATTCAAACTCATGCGTCCCTGGGGGACACTCGGTTCTCACGGTGACACTGGGCTGTTTGTGCATCGCCGGCCTGGCTGCAGCGCCACAAGCAGGCCTGTCTGCCCCGTCCCTGGCCCCGTCTGGCCCGTAGCAAATGTCTGATGTATGTTTCTGTGACAGGAGGAAATGAAGTTCCTGTCCATAGGAGTGGCTTTATCGCCAGAGGCTCTAAATCCTTGAAAAGGAGCCTTTTCTTCTTCGGAAGCATTCCACCGAGCCACGGGGCCCTTCCATCCCGGGGGAAACGTGCTCACGGTGCACATACCCATGTTCTTGTACATTCACATACCCTGTCCAGCTTGGCAGACAGACCAGCGGAGCCCATCCGAGCCCTACCTGAGCCCATCTGCGAGAGCTGCTGGATACCACATTAGAACACTGATTAATAATTAGATTTTTTTTCTTTAGATAGGGTCTCACCATGTATCCTTAGCTGGCCCCGAACTCATGATCCTCCTGCCTCAGCCTCTTCAGTGCGATTATGGCCGTGCAGGCTAGCCAGAGAGACATGTTCTTAAAGAAGGCAATGCCCACCCATGGCTGGGTATTTAATCTCCTTGGTGTGAGGAGCCCTCATCCACAGTCTATTCTAACAGCTAGCGTTGTCTATAGCTGCTCCTTACACTCCAAAGCCTCTGCTTCTGCTTGGCACAAAAAGAAAAACCTGCTTTAGTCCAGCAGTTATAAACACTGCCCTTTAAAGTCTCACCGCCTCTGACTTGTAATGCATAAATAATTTTTTTAGAAAAAGCCAGTGTCACGGTTTGAAATGTGTCCCCCACAGTCCCATGTGTTTGGGAAGGTCATGGCACCTTTGAGGGGCGGAGCCAGTGCATAGGAACAATCAGACCTGGGTGGTCTGACTCCATACTAGGGATGAGTCCATGTCCACTTCCTGAAGGGAGGCAGTCTACTTGAAGAGATTCCTATCCCAGTGGGCCGTCTGTGGGTGGACCCCGGGCAGCTATCCCCTGGCATAGTGATGTTCCACAGTGGAGCACCCCAACTTCCTCACAGGCCCACCAAAGCCGGAGCAGGGCGCTGGCTCAGCTCACGTGGTTCAGGGATAACAAGAAACCTCGGCAAGACCATTCGCAGGAGCAGGTGGGCGGTGTGGGTTGGGGGCCTCCGTTTCCCAGGGCTCTCTGAGGACCTGTCCTCGGGCCTGAGCGCCAGGAGATGCTGCTGTTCTTTGCTCAAGGCGACCACCTAGAGTCAGCTTGCTTCCAGGTCAAAGGCTCCAGGAACCGCGTGGGGGGCGGCTCTCGTAGCGAGTGAGGACTCCACCTCCTTCCCTTGACTGCGCGGTGACATCCTCTTTTGAAACATGCTTCCCTTGTTCAGTGAACCTCAGACAGCTGGTATTACGACAGGACTCGCCTGCCACAGAAGTGGACTCCACTCACAGAGAGAACTCAGGCTTAGCGGGGCGTCTGTGCTCACGGGGCTTTGTCCTCAGAGGCTGTGGTTCTGCACTGGACCCCCGAGGAACTGTCACGTCATCTTACCGAGCTCCATATCCAGACTTCTGAGCAAGGTCCCGTGGGGCCTGAGCATCTGCATTTCCAACATCGTGTTCCCAGTGCTGCTCCAGCATCACAATGGAGGACCAGACGGGAGAATCGTGTGCAGTTAGACACGGTGTCACCCTGGCAAAGGAAGGCTGAGCTGTGTGCACATCTGTGAAGAGTGATAGCTGAGAACCCAAAGCAACCCTGCAGAGTATCTAATTGATACGGGACACCCAGCCCGCGATGGGCCAGACCTGTTCCCTGGGCAGGTGGATAAGACAGAGGAGTCTGTTTTAGTGGTTTGGCATACATTAGGATACTTTGGGGTCTTGCTGCGGGGCAAGTGAGGCGTACCCTCTCTCAGATCCCCGTGGATCTCCTGATACTCATACGAACTCCCCTGGCAAGCTGGATTAAAAACTAACAGAGAACTGCAAAGAAGAATAAAACTCTCTTGCTTTCTAAACTGTTTGGTCATGAATTTGTCAGCAGCATGCAGACACGCTGCAATTAGCAGTGACTTCTTCACCACGCTAGAATGTACACGATCCAACCAGACGTCTGAGTTACATAGTTGTCTCTGTCTCTTTCCAACAGGTATTTTGATGTCGGACTCTATAACTTCTTAATCAGGTAAGACAATGCTTTTTGTCATCACACCACGGAATTGCTTGTCTGTTACGGAGGAAAAGTCTTATTAAATATTGGTGATGGAGATATGTCAGAAAAGTATTGCTAACGCATGCGTTTACCACAATTACACATGAATACATAATCGCTCAAATCCATGGTGGTGTCTGCCAGAGGTCAATCAGCATGATTGCTTAGGGCTCTATCAGGAGTGCCTGTCCCTGAGACAGACCCTCATTCTCGGCTGCTGGGCAGAAGGCAGGGAAGGGAACAGGCTTGTATGCAGACAGTCAGGGATGCATTGAATGCCTGTCAAGTTTATGTTGTGCCTGTTTTTGTGTGTGCAGGAGTATGTGAACGTAGAGGCCCAACTCCAAGGGTGACATTGGGCATCATCCTGGATTGCTTATTGCTTTGCTCTGGGGTTTCCCAGCTCTGCCTTCCAGGGCCAGAAGTTCACGTCACCACCATTTCTGCCCAGTGTAGGGGTTTGGGGATATGAACTCAGGTGCTTTGTTTGGAAAGCAAAGGCTTTAAGCCCCTGAGCCGTCATCTCTCCAGCTCCGGGCTTAATATTTCAAACTGAGTCTATTGTTCATTTCAGTCATGGAGATGCAGCCTGGAGTGTAACTGAGATTACAGGGGATGTTTCATGACCTAGTCACTGATGATTTTGCCAGAGTTGGCTTACGGCAGGTTCCTTTCAAATGGCTATTAAGTCAAGCAGAGCAGATGGGTGCATTCCAGACGCTGACAACATTTAGAAGAATCTATGTGATTTTTAAAATCAACCCTTTGTTCCGTTTTCTAAATTCTTTGTATTGACCATCTGTTCCTCTGATAATGGTAAAAATGATTAAAACCTCTTCAAATAAATATACATGAGGGGAGCGATTGCTGTGGGACCATTGCAAATGAAAGATTCTAAGGCAACCCGCCGTCGTGTGAGGTACTTGCTTTCTGCACATGTGAGACTGTCCGTGTCCAGAGTCTGCTGGATCTGTAGTTAGTCGTGACTTTTGAGTAGCTGTTGCGGGGACTCAGGCCACCTCGCGGTGTAATCTCCCACCCGCTGGTAAGATGGACCCAGGGGAAATGTCTGTAATTCACGTTGCTTTCATGTCTGATGTGGAGGTGCGCCGCGGGGTCACACATGCCTTGCCATCTTCCGAGCTGGCCCCACACTCGGGAGTGTGGTTTTCTCCAGGAGGGCAATCGTGGATGGTGGGTGCAAGTGGTCACCCCCACGGCAAGGGGGCTTCTCTCCACCCTGCTGATACCCCAGCGTTTTCCTTTCCTTTTCCCCAGGGAGGACAGAGCAAATCGTATGCATGGCTTTTGCTTGGGGAGAGAGAGACAGTGTCCCCTTCTTCCAGGAACCCCAGTCTCTGAGAAAAGGCGCCCCATCACATGACTGCACCCCCAAACAAACAGCTTAGGGATTCTGAGGTCCCTCTCTGGCTCCTCCCTTCGGCTTGGGGACAGGAGTGGAGCTGGTTGCTGGGAGCGGGCTCAGGAGGTCCCAGCATGCACTGGTGCTGGTGTTCCTGGAAGCTCTCGCTTGGGAGGTTGAAGCGATGGGCTGAGCTGCTTATGACCGAGTATATTGGTAACAGTCGATTCTCTGGGCCGAAGGCTCTGGAGCCAGGGGGAGGAGGGAGAAGGGCCGAAGGCTCTGGAGCCAGGGGAGGAGGGAGAAGGGCCGAAGGCTCTGGAGCCAGGGGGAGGAGGGAGAAGGGCCGAAGGCTCTGGAGCCAGGGGAGGAGGGAGAAGGGCCGAAGGCTCTGGAGCCAGGGGAGGAGGGAGAAGGGCCGAAGGCTCTGGAGCCAGGGGAGGAGGGAGAAGGGCCGAAGGCTCTGGAGCCAGGCGGAGGAGGAGCACTGCGCGGGCGAGAGGCAATGCCTCTTCCGTGAGCTCTGGGGAGGGGGAAGAAAGGTGGAGCAGCTGGTGCAGCGGGTGGGCCACGAGCCTTTTCTCTTTTCATCATGAAAGCTGCTCAGGTGGAAAAGGTCTGAGAAGCCCTGTCGATGGGAGAAAGCGGTCTCGACGGGGCGGGGCGAGTGTGGCGTGGCAGTCGCTGCTCATCCGGCGCCAGGGAGGAATGGCGTTCTCCGGGGAAACCGCAGGGAACTGGCACTTGATAAGCCGAGGGAAGAAAATGCAGTGGAGGAAGTGGGAGGGGGATCAGCACGCTCAGGTCTGTTTCTGTATTAGCAGTGCTGGGCGGCTCCCGAGTGTCCCTGGTCTGTCCACACGCCACATTACATTAGACAAAGTGCCTGGAGCCCAAGGCGAGTCACCTGGTCTGTGACTTGGTGGGTAGAAGTAAGGAGGGCACCTTCTCTGGCATCTGTGCTTTCAGCCTGGAGAGTGAGCTTCCTTGCAGGCTGCTAGCGTGACCCATGCTTGCGGCGGTTACGTCTGAAACGAGAGCTTTTCACTCTGCCGGCTGTGGGAAAGCATCGAGCTCATTCCTTTGGCTTCTTTCAGAAACCAAAGAAAAGACTTTCAGGAGGCAGGAATGGGGGGCCACCGCAAATACCCTCACAACAAGATGTGGCTAGACTTCTTCACGTGTCATTATAAAAGAAAAAAGAAACTTACCAACAAGGGAAAAGAAATTATAGAGTAAGCACCTCTGTTTCACTGGAGGTAACGGGCTGGCTTGTTTCTTTGGCTTTGGTTTAGCTTTGGCTAGAAAGTAAAATCAATTGTGTTTTGAAAAACTTGATCCTTGCCTGTTTGCCTTGTCCAGAATTATAGCCAAGATGCCATGTGTTGGGCTTAGAAGGACGGGCGATGCCTTGTAAGGCAGGTGGTGCCCAGTAGTTGCGACGGCTGAGCTTCATTGTCAAGGGGATGGTCTGGAATCGAGTAGAAGATGCACTGCAGATGTCCTGAAGGCATTTCTGGGGAGGTTTCAGGGAGGAGGCTAGAGCCCCACTGCTTGTGGCGCGTTCCCATGGGCTGAGGTTCTGGGCTGAGCAGGAGAAGCGAGCTGAGGACCAGCGTTCACCTTTCTCTGCCCCTGTCTGTGGACACGCGGTGTTCCTGCTCCTGCTGCCGCGGCTGCGCGCAGACCATGAGCCACCGCAGGTGACCTGCAGAGTGCAGTGAGCAGTGGAGATGGGAAGTGCTGCTGGGGGTGGTCGTTTCTGCGGCAAGCCTGGCACGTGGTTCGTGGGCCTTCGGAACTGATGTGCACAAGGAATGCAGAAGAGTTTGGGAGCCGTGGGGTAGAGAAGACAAGGGTTGTGTGAAGCCGCGCTTCCTGGGCCGTTCTGGGGTGTGGAAGTCCAGAATGCTGACAGGAACACAGACGGGGAGACTCGGCTCAAGAGCTTCCAGATGGGAGCAAGGACTCTGGGGGCTTCTGGGGGTCGGCCTGGAGGCCATTCATTCTATGTCTTGTTAAAGAATCTGGCTGCCTATGTCCTGAGAACTCGGACGAGGCTGAATTCAAAAGTAACGTTCAGGTTGTTTAGCAGAGGAAATATCCAAATGTGAAGTTCAGAGATTAGTATAATGAAGGAGAACCTCGCCCTTTGAGCTGAGACAATGGAAAGGACTCTGGACTAGATCCGTTGGCATCTCCAGCTTGTAAAAATGCAAGCTTACTGGACAGACAGGAGCGTCAGATTGAGAAGTCCGCCAAAGGTGGGCCCTGCTAGAAAACAACCCCCTACAGGGAAGGTCTGCCCGCGTCGCCAAGATGCACGAGGCTCCTACAGCTGTGGCTGATGGAGGCAGCAACAGCGCAGGCTCACAGCAGAGCCTGGCAGGATTGTCCACGGGGGTTGATTCGCAGGCACACAAGACGCAAGAGGGACGTGGGAAGGCTTCTGTCAGGTTGGGGAAAGTCGGCGAGGCCAGACAACGTGTAGCGGGTCTGAGTCCCGTCAGGAGGCCCTGAGAGGCCACCGTGTAGGCTGAGGGTGAAGCCCACGTGACAGTGGGACTCAAGGGTACTGGAGATGCTGGTGGATGTCGGCTGAGGCCGGCCATGGGTACAGAGAGGAGCTGGCCGAGGGACAAGCCATGTGTGTCACAGGCACAAAGTTAAAGGACTGCACTCGCCAACGCTCAGGAACCCGATGGCGCCGCCAGGAGCCCTGGACGATGCCGGGCTGCAGACGTGGACGCTGGTTGTCCCGGTTCTCTTCTTGCTCTGGCCTGGCCTGTTCTTGCCGTCCTCCCCTTTGGAGTGGGAATGTTTACTCTGTGACATTGTGTATTGGAAGTCTTTAACTTTTTAAAAAACATTATTGTACAATGGCTTCCATTTAAAAAAACTGCCTTAGGTCTCAAGAAAGACTTTGAACTTTGGACTTCTTCACATTAGAACGGCTGAGGTTTGGGGGTCTCTTAAATGGACTAAATGCGTTTTGCACTGTGAGTTGGCCACGAGCTCTTGAGTTGGAGTGGAATGGTGTGGCTCAAAGCAACACGACTGGGTGCTCAGGAGACAAGGGACGGAGCCGTGGTCGTTACTCTTCATCGCCAACTTGCCTGGATTTCGAATCGTCTGGTAGAAACGCCCCTGGATGGGTCTGTGAGGGGTTTCCTGAAGGATAGCAAAACAAGTGAGATAATTGCCCACGTCCGGTGGTTTCCTGACTGTGTTGCAATGTAATCAACATGTGCCCGTCACCGTGCCTGTCTGTCGCGATGGACTGCTCCCTCCAACCGTGAGCAGAGCGAGGCCTTCTGTCCTCTGGCTGCCTTGGCAGACATTTTGTCAGACATTTTGCCACAGTGATGAGAAAAATAGTGGGTCAGTAGTGTCCCACCCATCCCCTTAGTCTTAAATGTCACAGAAGATGACCAAGACTTCTACAGGGGGCCCTGCAGCTGACCTCTTCCCAGTTTCTCTGACGCTTTAACCATTTCACGTCCCCCTTTCTAACCTTTCATTGCTTGCACGCTTCTAAATTTTAAACAAGTGTAGCTGTGGTTTCTTATCCTTTATATTATATATACTTAAGTCTTTAATCCAGACTCAAATATGCATTCCAAATAGGGATGTAGCTCTTTTTCTAAGCAGCAAAATAAATTGTTTTTGTCATAATTCTCATCTTTCCCCCCAGAGACCAGGTGTGGTACGGCGGGGCTGTTACTGTTACCTCAGGAGGACACCCTGGCGTCTCCTTAGGTCAGCAAAAGTGCTGCATGTGGGACTCCTGCCCTTGGTGTGTCTCGGCAGTAGAAGAGGCGGCGAGGTTTGCATGTGGCCTTGAAGGTGCCCACGGCTTTGGGAGTCCACAAGGGCCTGAGATAATGATTTTCCTAAGTGAACAGATTTTCTTGCCGAGCGACGTCCAGCATGGTGCAGATTCGATCCTATGCGAGGGCCAGCACGGATGTGAAGCACATGTGCTCCTGGGGCGTGACTGGTCCTGGCAAAGGTCACGCGGCTGCTCGCGCCCCCTCCGCGCTTCCCGCTGACTCTGGAGCTGCTCCGGCTGTTCTGCTGGGTCTAGAGGATCTTGAAGTTGCTGAGCGGGCAGGGGTGTCGTTAACGGGTGGCCGAGGGCTCCCTGACACTGTCTTTGACCCACCTGCCTGTGGACCTTCGCTGTGATACCCCGTGCCTGACTCACTGACTGCTGCAGTAGAAGAGATCTGGAGTCATGATGCGCGTGCTGCCTTTGTTGTCACGAGCGCCACGAGGTGGTGCCAGAGAGAAGACAGTGTCACCAGCCGGGCTGGCCCCAAGTTCCGGCTCAGGGGACCCTTTTCCTCTGCTTCCCACGTGGCACTGCGAAGTCACCTGCTGCAGTTAGTGTCCTGTGTTCATAAAGACTCCCACCTCTGTTGTCGATCGCGTGCCGTCCCATGAGCCCTTAGAGTCCACCTCGAACCTCTGAGAAGTCAGGGGGTCATGTGGAGGAGTCCGTCAGGCTAAAGGACCCCTAAGAAGGAAGAGGACTGTGGATGGGGTGTTCTTTGCCCATACTCCCCCTCCCCATCCCTTGGTCCTGTGAGACCTTTTCAGGGGGAGAATGGGGGAGGTTAAGGAAAAGAAGTGGACATTCATCCCGGGATCCAGATCCAGGTGGCAAAGGAGGCTCATTGTGGTTTGTATTGATTTTAGCAGCTTAGAATCAGCTGAAGCACAAGAGAATTGTGGGTCCACTGAGAAAGAAAAGCTGTTATGAGTATAGTTTAAAACACATGTAGAGATGTAAACTCCAAAGCAAAACTCTTGCTTCATTGTGTAAGACTCGATCCTCCTTCACATTGCAAATAGAAGACTTCTGCTATGTAAGTCAGTGTTCTTCAGTGGTGAATGAGTTCGTTAAAATGCTGCTCCCATGGTACTGAGTCTACCCATGATTCCTTGCAACCCCGAAGGTTCTGTGTTGGTGTCATGCAGAGGGGACGGTAGTACCCGGAGCCCCTGGCCTCTTCCGCTGCCCTCCCTCTCCGTAGGAGGGTGCTGGTAACACGGTTTTCTTCTTAGCTTCCAGTTCACCTGTGGTCTGAGAACAGCAGAAGCAGGCGAACCATGCAGTGCGTGTGCAAAGATGCTTGGAGGAGAGGACGGAGGGGAGCAGGCCGGAGCCCCACGGGGGAGGCTGCGCATGTGCAAATGAAACAAACCAAGGCCCAGATTCCAGATTCAGGAGCCCCTGCACTTTGTTTCTGGGGAGAATAAGCACCCTAGTCTATAAACTGGGCTCTTTGCCTCCCATTGCTGCGGCGAGGTTAGCATGCATCCGTCCTGCACACCCACCAGGATTCAGTCAACCAAAGATTTTAACTGTGCAAATAGAAAAATCTTCATCTGCATAGAAGTCTTTGACCTTCTGTTGTCTTTTTCCCTAAGCAACTCCTCATGTAATCTTTGTAATCTTTAGTACTCTTCGCACGGTCTTAGATAGTGTGCAATCCGAATGTGTCCTGTGGAGCGACACTGCGGAGGGTCCCGTGCAGACACAATTCCATTCTATGTAGTGGTCTAGGCAGCGCCCAGCTGTGGCGCTCTGAGGGCAGGTGTCCCGTCTCAGTGCCACTGGGCTGAAGCGCCCACATCCTGCCCCGTCCTGTCCATCCGAGAAGCCACCTCCTCCCTGTGTCCCTCCCCATCACCTCTAGAAAACTGCTCGCAAAACATCCCAACCCAGGACCCCTCTGTGCAGGGTAGACGAGTCCCTGGCTTCTGCCCCTGGAGCCGGTGTGTGGAGGGCGTGGATGGAGCTGGGGTCAGCGTAATGACCAGTGACTGAGTTCAGGGAAGTTTGAAGCAGGTAGTTTTAAACAAAAGTATGCACGTACACATGTGTGCTTGTATGTGTGTACATGTAATGCATGTATGCGCGTACATGCGCGTATATGTGTGCGTGCCTGTGTATGTGTGCATGTACTTGTACGTGTACTTGTACATGCATGTGTGCGTGCCTGTGTGTGTGTGTGCGCGCGCGCCTGCCTGTGTGTGTGCATGCCTGTGTGTGTGTGTGTGTGTGTGTGTGCATGCCTGTGTGTGTCTGTGTGTATGTGTGTATGTGCCTGTGTGTGTGTGTGCGTCTGTGTGTGTGTCTGTGTGTATGTGTGTGTGTGTGTGTGTGTGCATGCCTCTGTGTGTGTCTGTGTGTATGTGTGTCTGTGTGTATGTGCCTGTGTGTGTGTGCGTCTGTGTGTGTGCCTGTGTGTGTGCGCCCCTGCAGGTGTGAGCGCTGCTTTGATAGATGGGCATTGAGGCCCTTACTGAGATGGTGAGCTAAGAGATGAGTGAGGAGGACTGTGGTCATGAAGGACCTGGGCTAGCCTGCTCTAGCAGGAAGGGCCCTGAGATAGAAAGGAGCAGCGTGAGTGTCAGGAGGGTCTGGGATGAGGAGAGCCAAGAGGGAATAGTGTATTGAGGAGGCCGGGGAACCACTTTCTATATGGGAGGTCGGGTGTGGAGGCACAGGCCTGTGATCTCAGCACTCGGGAGGTCAAGATGGGAAGGTCACAAGTTCACAGCCAGCCTGGGCTGCCCGGGGAAACCCTGCCTCAAAACAAGCAAACAAAGCAGGAAGCAAACCCTAAAATAACTGCGGGAGCGCGGCTGGAGGTTGGGAAGGAGGCAGGTGGTCAGTCTGATAGACCCTGTGGGAGGTCAGTAAAGGTGGGATTCCGTGCTCCTCCGAGGAGCTAGGGGCTGGAGATGCAGCTGCTGTCAGCTCCTATGGGAGTCTTCTGGGGACGGCCAGCCACTGTGGGAGCTGCTCAGGGCCACCCACGGGAGCTAGACTGCAGCAAGGCTCCTGTGTGCTTGGTGTTAACCTCACTTACCACGACTCACTCAGGGGCAGTTTACTCCCCCCAGAGAAGGGCTTCCCAGTTTCCTGATGGTGGACCTCGGGGGGGAAGGGCTGTCTGGAAGTGGGCAGTTGGGGACAGTCAACTAGGACTGAGATGTCACTTGGGACTCCGGGGACAACTAACCACCGGTCTCTAGCAAGCCTGAGTTCCACTCCTTCCCCAGCTGTCCTCTTGCCTGACCATCTGCAGTGGACCTGTGAAGGCCCAGTTCTTAGCCTTCAGCTCTCCTGTTCTGGAACACGAGCCACGGGGTGGCCAGAGCCCTCTTCAGCCCTCAGCACTGGTTTCCTCCTGAGCTACCAGAAGGGTGGCTGCTTCAAAGTCACCTGCGTCACGACTGCGAGCTCACCTGCGTCACGACTGCGAGCTCACCTGTGTCACAACTGCGAGCTCACCTGCGTCACGACTGCGAGCTCAGCTGCGTCACGTCTGCAAGCTCACCTGCATCCCGTCTGCACGCTCACCTGCATCCCGTCTGCACGCTCACCTGCATCCCATCCGCACGCTCACCTGCATCCCATCTGCACGCTCACCTGCATCCTGTCTGCACACTCACCTGCATCGCGTCTGCACATTCACCTGCATCGCGTCTGCACGCTCACCTGCATCCCATCCGCACGCTCACCTGCATCCCATCTGCACGCTCACCTGCATCGTGTCCAGCAGCTTTCTTTATTTCTTCTCACACAGAGTCGCCGCCCAGCTTCCCATCACAGTTACTGCTACTTTCGGAAACCATGTCCTTGGTTGCCTGGGCTTAGACACGCTGAGTCTTTGAAGTCCTTTGCTTTGTAGATGGGTCAGATGGAAGAGCCTTGATTCTCGTGTCTCACACTTGAGCAAGGTTTGGTTCTGAGATGATTCTCTGACCCGCTACTTGCTCTATTCCTATTTTGAGGAAAACACTTATTAGAATCATCCATCTTCATGGCTGTGCTATCTCTGGACTTGTTAATTAGAAAATTCAGATTAAAAACAAGAAAAAGAAACTTCCTGTACTCTGAAAGTTGACATTGTAGTTCAGTTCCCAACCCCCACTGCAGTGCAGACCTCGCTGAGGAGAAATGTGTCTTTTGATAAAATCGAAAGAGTGCCTGCAACTCAACTGGACGTGTTTGTGACGTGGAGACATGTTTTCATCATGGACGACTCTGAGTCAGACATGACTCTTTTAGCAAGATGGACATTGAGAGCCGCGTTCCTGGCCAGTACAGATGCCTATTTGCTTAGCAGGTCATTTGTTAAGTGTCGGCCTGGCTGTCTTCTACAAATTCTCTTCCTGTACTGAAGCTCTTTCTATCTTCTGGGTTATAGCCCAGGGTGAAGCTCAGACATTACCCCTACAGCCAGGATGTCAACACTCAGACATTACCTTCTGCAGCCGGCATCTCAACGCTCAGACATTACCCCCCACAGCCGGGATCTCAACGCTCAGACATTACCCCTTACAGCTGGGATCTCAACGCTCAGACATTACCCCTTACAGCTGGGATCTCAACGCTCAGACATTACCCCTTACAGCTGGGATCTCAACGCTCAGACATTACCCCCTACAGCCAGGATGTCAACGCTCAGACATTACCCTCCACAGCCGGGATCTCAACGCTCAGACATTACCTTCTGCAGCCGGGATCTCGACGCTCAGACATTACCTTCTGCAGCCGGGATCTCGACGCTCAGACATTACCCCTTACAGTCGGGATCTCGACGCTCAGACATTACCCCTTACAGCTGGGATCTCAACGCTCAGACATTACCCCCCACAGCCGGGATCTCAACGCTCAGACATTACCCCCCACAGCCGGGATCTCAACGCTCAGACATTACCTTCTGCAGCCGGGATCTCGACGCTCAGACATTACCTTCTGCAGCTGGGATCTCAACGCTCAGACATTACCCCCCACAGCCGGGATCTCAACGCTCAGACATTACCTTCTGCAGCCGGGATCTCGACGCTCAGACATTACCCCTTACAGTCGGGATCTCGACGCTCAGACATTACCTTACAGCCGGGATCTCAATGCTCAGACATTACCCCTTACAGCCGGGACCTCGACGCTCAGACATTACCTTCTGCAGCCGGGATCTCGACGCTCAGACATTACCCCTACAGCCAGGATGTCAACGCTCAGACATTACCCTCTGCAGCCGGGATCTCAACGCTCAGACATTACCCCCTACAGCTGGGATCTCAACGCTCAGACATTACCCCTTACAGCTGGGATCTCGACGCTCAGACATTACCCCTTACAGCCAGGATCTCGACACTCAGACATTACCCCTTACAGCCGGGATCTCGACACTCAGACATTACCCCTTACAGCTGGGATCTCGACGCTCAGACATTACCCCTTACAGCTGGGATCTCGATGCTCAGACATTACCTTACAGCTGGGATCTCAACGCTCAGACATTACCCCTTACAGCCGGGATCTCGACGCTCATGCCTAAGATTCAGGTTCTGAACAGTCGTGTGTGGGTGGAGGTGGGACTCAGTGCATGGTGGCGAGTGGCGGTGGGGACCCCAGCTTGAGGGGGCAGAGGTACTGCAGTGGAGCCAAGCTCCACAAGCCCCTGAGAAGAGGACCCTTGCCCCCAGCCCAGCTTCAGGGGTGAAAGGGCACCGCAGAGCCACGGCAGTGTACTCTGTCGAGAGTTCCTGACTGCGTGGCCTCCTGGGCTGTGTGCGAGGTGTCCTTGGACGGTGTAAAGTTCCTGTGCTGCCTAGTGCCCTCCACCGTGGTTAACCTGCCAGAGTGCATTCTGTTGGTAAAGCCAGGCGGCTGAGATGCCTGGCGGCAGGGGGTGCATGTTCTTCGGTCGGCTTTGCCTGTCAGCTGCATCGATTCTGCACGCCAGAATTAAACAAAATTGCAGCTATTTTTGCATCGGCACGAGAAGCTTCTTGGGAAACGGAAAGGGCATCGGGTCAGCAGAAGACCAGGACCCTGGGCTGCCGCTGCTCTCTGACTGCTGTGGTTGGAGAAGTTACTTTTCCGGCTGGGGCCTGAGTCTTCTTACTTGTGAAAAGAGAGAATTATAGCAGAGTAGCTCTAAGGCTCCTTGCAATCTGGTATTTCTAATATTAGCAGCTTCTGTTGTCTGGATCTGTGCTAGCCAACACACTAGTGATTAATCTCATGTGGCTATTTAAATTGGAGTTAATTAAAATTCAATGATGATACTAAGATAATTGTGTTGGAATATGGAAGTTTGGTTCCTGCTCCTGGTTCTCAGCCCAGAACCCCTGAAACCCTAGCGATCAGAGACACCAGTAGACTCTATTTTCTGGGGGATGATCTTTGAGTCTCGCTCCCAATGCAGAACTGCTAAGATCACCTTTTAACTCCCTGGACGCTCGGCGCGTCTAACCGCTCTGCGATCCTGATTTCTGGGCAATGGATGCCTCTTATTCTAATAAGGTCTGAGCTTAATAGACCAGCAGACTGCCTCAGGGTGGGGGCTGGTTGCCAGGGGAACCAGCTGTGCGCGTTAGAGGTTGGACAGTCAGCTTCACCTTGCCCCCCACTCCCAGCCCCCAGAGCAGGCAGGAGAGAGCTGAGGGCTTGTTCACCAGCAGCCAGTGATGGAATCGTAGACCCCGTGCTGTTCAGCCTCTTGAAGGCCTGGAGGAATCAGGTGCAGGGATGGGAGGAGCCAATGGAGGGACTCTCGCTCAGAGAAGGACATGCTCTTGGGACCTCTGCACCCCGTCCCTCCAGCCACTCGTGTCTGTTCTCTGTAATGTCCTGCGTAATAAACCAGCTAACAGAAGCACATGCTTCCCTGGCTTTTGCGGGGATCTCGGCAAATCACCCAAGCCCTGCACAGTGTCCCAAGACTCAGGAGTCCCCAGCTGGTACCTGGAGGCGGGAGGGGACGAGGCTTGCCACAGGCTGAGTTGGGGCCCTCTGGAGGGACTGGGCAATAACCTGTGGTACTTTTACTGCCGCCAGGTGCCTAGTGTCAGATTAGAGGCTGGGGTTGCCTGGTGGGTGGGCAGACCTCCGCCACATCTGGTCGCAGAGAGGTCTGAGCTGAGTATTCCCATCTCTGCGACTGTTCAGCTTCTCAGTTGTAGCAGCTGCATGTTAAGTGCTGGGCGGCTACCGATGATCCAATGGTCAGCAGAAGTACGGCACCTGGCAATCACCACCTGCCAATCACCACCTGCCAGTCACCGCCAGCGGCTCTCGGGGCTGGCGATCGCACCAGCTGCTGCTTTCTGTGGAGAGCCGCTGAGGTTATTCTCTTTGTCTAGCTGCCACTCCAATCATCGACAACCTCCGGGCTCACCCAGCCTGCCCCACAGGGACTTACCCGTCCCCTCGTCTCACGCCCTCGCCCCCATCTCACGCGTGATAGCTGGGATGTACATTATGCTGGGACATTGTCATGTGCTGTTTAAATTTGTTGCAAGTGGACTCCGGAGCGAGAGGACCCTGCCTTGTCTCAGACACGAGCGTGTTTATGTCCCGCGTCCTCCCCGATCCCTGTCCTGGTCAGACTGGGCCCCCGGCTCTGTGGCAGGGAAAAGGGAAGACAGGACATAGCCTTAAACACATTGCACCCTTGAGCGCAGCTAGAGGCTAAACTGCCCAGCAGACGCCGTCAGCACAGCCCCTACAGTGGGAACAAGAAGTTGGAAGTTTAGTCCCGGGAAGCACCTCGTGGGCAGGACCCAGGCTCATGCTGCTGTGTGCGGCTCACCTTCCTAGTCGCCCGGGGCTGCGCCTTTGGGGTATAGCAGAACCAGGGTCGTTGCCCCCAGTGACTCTATGGCAGAAGCCCACTGGTGATTTTTTTAACATTATATGATATAATAAAGTATTTAAGGATAGTTCTCAGGGGCCTGGGGAGAGACTCGGTGCATAAGGTGCTTGCTGTTCAAATCCGAGGACCTGAGTTTGGGTCCTCAGCACCTGAGTGAAAGGTGACGGAGAACATGCCTGTAGCCAGCAGAGAGGAAGAGACGGGGTCCCTGGAGCTCGCTGGCCACTAGGTTCAGGGAGAGACCCTGTCGCAAAAAATAGAATAAGACACGGACGTGGACCTCCTCAGCGTGCCCATGTCAGGGTGCATGCACCTGGTGTGCACATGCCACTTACAGGGATATCACATGCACACCGCTGCAGTCACCTGCGTGGTTGCTGATACATGACCATCAAACGGCTCAAGGGAACAGGGGTTTATTTCCTTACGACAGTCCGGTTACAGTTCTCAGTCCAGCTTGACGGGAGAGCACACACCAACACCAGGGCGAGGGAACTGGCCACACCATCACCACATAACAGCTGAGAGAGGGACGATCCTTACTTGCCAGACCAGCACGTCTGGCCAAGTGAACAGAAGGATGCCAACTCTCTCAACCAGCTCTCTCTGATTTATCCAGGACCTAATCCCACCTACCATAGGCTGGGCCTTCCCCATCAGCTAGACAATCTCCTGCAGGACTGCTCTGGGCCTAACTCAACCACTAATTCTCTACAACTATGTCCAGAACTCAAACCCTCAACAGTCAAGTTGACACATGTGCTTAACTATGACACTCCATCCCTTATCAACTTGACACAAAAACAGTAGCACTTTTAAACTGTAACCTTTCCTTGTCCCCACAGATGTTAAAAGTTATCTTAAAATATATATACATTTCATAAACAAATTTAAATTATTCTCATTAAAATTTCAGTTATTAAAATGTTGGAACTAAAAGTCTTTCTTTAAATATGCCAAAGAAAATCTTTAAATATTCCAAATAGAATCACTGTAACAATGAGAAAACCAAAGTCCAGCAAATTACCGCATCCTGGTCTTCAATGACTAACTCAATCACTAATTCTCCACAAATGTTCCCAGAGCTCAAACCCTCAACAGTCAAGTTGACACATGTGCTTAACTATGACACACACAGTGAGTAAATATATAAACAGTGCTCGGCATAAATAAATACATCCTTATCATCACTGCACACCCCTCAGTGCCACCTTCGCTGTTAGCAGACTAAGTGCATGTACCATGCATGCATGGTGGAAGGGAGGGTTCTGTGGGCCTTCAACGTTTGTAGGTTTGTATGTCAGTCTCCCAGGCTCAGGACCATGACTGGCTGGTCTCTGTGCTTCCTTAGCCATGGCAGAGGGCAGCGTGTCCACAGGGTGGCACTAATGAATGGAGCTGGCCCAAACCCAGCCCAACCCTGGCACTTATGAGGTATGTGACTTTACTTGCAAGTTATTTAAGATCCCCGTGTTAGTTTTTCCATATGAGAATGGGGGTGTTGTCCTTTCAGGAGAAACGTCACACCCTTCATGACCATGGAAGTCAGATAAACACACGTGAGATCAGTTCCGCTGTATATACAAATCTCTTCTTCATTAATGAGCCAAAAGGTATGGGGTTCCTCCTGGTTTAAGGACAAGGAGGTGTTGGACAGGTGACCTTAGAGGTCCTAGTAGGTGCCACAGGGCTGCTTCCCTGGGATGGGTGGGGGACAGTGCAGGGAGATCAGGGAGGGCTTGGATGATCCAGAGCCGGAGCAGGGCGGCATGTGGAGGTTGTCCTGGGCTGGTCATGCCAAGCCTTGATGCCACCTCCTAGGTCAGTAGCAGACTGGCATCAAGCACTACTTTGGAGATGGGTAGCTAGGGTTTTCCTGCGGCAGCATAGCTGGAGCGACAATTCCACATGCGTACGGCTGCCTAGCGGTGTCAGGTTCTCTCTTAGAGAGTTATCATATTGTTGAAAGGACTTCCAGTGGGGCAATTTATCCACCCCGCCTGTCCATATGCCAGAGGGGAGGGATCTGTTTTAAGGAATGTGTTGCTAATTGGTAGACACCATGTTTGTGTTTGCAGTGGTTTACACTTATATACTTAGGGCAGCCTCACTTGGATTCAGAGACCTCCATCTGCATGACAGAACAAGAGCTGGAAGTCTAGCGCACCCAGCAGCCCGTCGGAGTAAAAGCTGCTGGATGCACCAGCTGATGCCGGGTGAGTCTCCCTGGGCTGCTGCGCATCTGTCTGTCTTGGAGAACTGTCAACGTCTCTGTGCTCATGGGAGCACGCCACCCTCTAAACATCTCTCCTTGGGGGTATTGTACCTGGCAGGGCACATCTGCCGTGGTCCATGGTACATCAGGGGGTCGGGTGGATGACCCAGTGGGTAAAGGTTGAATTCAGAGTCCTAAGAGCTGCCTAGATTCTGGTTGGCCAAGGCAGCTCGCCTGCTATTGTAGCGCCCTAAAGCAGAGACAGGAGATCCGCAGCGGAGCTGGGCAGCCGGACGAGCAGTGATCAAGTTCAGGGTTCTGGTGAGATCTGTCCTCGGTGAAGAGAAGCAGAGTGACCAGGGAGATTCCACACGCGCACGTGCTCACCTACGTAATTCTTCCCCACACAGGTGCACTCAGGCGCGACTGTGCATGCATTCAGAATGCACACCACACATGCATGCACATTCCCACAGGTTTCTTCAGACAGAAGAATGAATTAAGCAGACGCAGGGTGATGGTGGGGCTCACTGGCTGAGGGGAGCAGCTTGGTCGGGCCTTAGCCTTGTGGGTCTGTGGCCACGACTTGCTTCCTGCGTGTGGTGGGCTTTCGCTTTCTGCTGCTCTCGCAATCTGGCATCCTTTGAGCTGTCGCGAGGTGTTCGGGACTTCTCGCTTGTGGAGCCCCGGCCCCTCAAACACAGCTCAAGTCAACACGTCTCTCTCCACACCTCCCTGAAGCCGGTCCCGGGATGTCCAAGGTCCTGATGCTCAGGTGCGTCAGATTCAGAAGAGACACGAGAGCCTGAGGGGGCCACAGTGTCCCTGGGCTGGATGGGCAGACAGCTCAGTCACAGGCACGGGCTGTGCAGCGTGAGCCTGGGGGGGCCAGGGAGTCCCTGGGCTGGATGGGCAGGCAGCTCGGGCAGCAGGCACGGCCACACTGCACAGACAGGTGGCCACACTGCACAGACAAGGGGCCACACTGCACAGACAGGGGGCCACACCGCACAGACAGGCAGCTCGGGCAGCAGGCACGGCCACACTGCACAGACAGGTGGCCACACTGCACAGACAAGGGGCCACACTGCACAGACAGGGACCCACACTGCACAGACAGGGACCCACACTGCACAGACAGGGACCACACTGCACAGACAGGGGGCCACACTCCACAGACAGGGGCCACGCCGCACAGACAGGGACCCACACTGCACAGACAGGGACCCACACTGCACAGACAGGGACCCACACTGCACAGACAGGGGTCCACACTGCACAGACAGGGACCCACGCCGCACAGACAGGGGGCCACACTGCACAGACAGGGACCCACGCCGCACAGACAGGGGGCTACACTGCACAGACAGGGACCACACTGCACAGACAGGGACCACACTGCACAGACAAGGGTCCACACTGCACAGACAGGGACCACACTGCACAGACAGGGACCACACTGCACAGACAGGGGGCCACACTGCACAGACAGGGGGCCACACTCCACAGACAGGGGGCCACACCGCACAGACAGGGACCCACGCCGCACAGACAGGGGGCCACACTGCACAGACAGGGGGCCACACTGCACAGACAAGGGTCCACACTGCACAGACAGGGACCACACTGCACAGACAGGGACCACACTGCACAGACAAGGGTCCACACTGCACAGACAGGGACCACACTGCACAGACAGGCAGCTTGGGCAGCAGGCAGGGCTGGGGTGCGTGCGCCTGAGGGAGCCCACACTGCACAGGGGGCAGGCGCGGCCTCTGAGTATCAGCCCTGCTCCGGGTCTACGGTGCCATCCGGCCGGATGCTTGGCTGGTGGCGCTACAGCTGGCTTGTCCAGATGCCCTTGTGCTTTCGCCCTTTAGAAATTTCACTTTTTTGCTTTCTGTTGGCTGGCGGAGATTCTTCATACTGCAACACACTTGGACTATGTGAGACTATGAACGTCGTCTAGGCCGTGGTTCATCCTGCCTTGCACCTTGGGTTTGGGGGTGCAGGAGGAGTGCAGCATGGATTGTGAGGTGACTGCATGAGGCCCCGTCCTGGGGGTTGCACTTCAATTCAGGGGTCTCTGCTCTATTGTAAAATAGACAGTTTGAAAAACCTCGAGTATCTGTGAGGAAAACTAGACATGGGCGACTCACTTAAAACTTGTGAGACTTTGTCCCAAGCCCTGGAAAAGACGCTCGCGACTCTAGCAAGAGGCACAATAGGAAGTTTTGACAAGTGCTGGGACGTAAGTATTTAGGAAGCGTTGGCCCTGTCCTGAAGGTAGAGGCGACCTGACAGATGGGAGCTGGGGGTCTAGGCTGCAGAGTCCCCAAGGCAGAGGGGTATGAGTGGCATGCTGACGAGGGTGAGGGGCGGGTGCACTCTGCTTAGTGTTGTGCCCACATCAGTCAGGGAAGGTGGTGCCCACGCCAGCTCAGGCAGGACAGTGCCCACGCCAGCTCAGGCAGGACAGTGCCCACGCCAGCTCAGGCAGGACGGTGCCCACGCCAGCTCAGGCAGGATGGTGCCCACGCCAGGGTCAGCGAGGACGGTGCCCACGCCAGGGTCAGCGAGGACGGTGCCCAGGTACATGGACACTGGTCGGTGGAGGGAGGGGGGCCCTGTAGAGAGGACACTCAGAAACAGGCTTTGTATGCCCGGCAGGGCCTGTGGGTGCTCTGGGAAGACCCCAAGGGAAGGTCAGGCCTTCCGAACCCCCCAGGTCCCAGAGGAGGAAAGAGAGGACGGTAGCCCAGGGTGCTTCACTTGCCACCAGGCCACTGGAAACAGAGATCGTTAGCAGCAGGTGGGGTTGTCTGCTTCTAATTGAAAGGTTATTTGCAGACAACCTGTTTTCCACAGCTACATGCTCATGCGCTTATTAACATACGGAGTCTGTTGCCCTGAATTCCACTTTGGAAATTAGAGTAGGTAATTATTTCTGAACCTTTTAATCATTCTTAAGCAGAATAATGAGCTGGAAAGCAGTTAGAGGAGGGAGCACGCCCAATTACACGGGAGCGATGTCCTGGGATATGCCCCGGGAGATGCCCTGGAAGATGCCCTGGGATATGCCCCGGGAGATGCCCAGGAGATGTCCTGGGAGATGCCCTGGGAGATGCCCGTGAGATGCCCTGGGAGATGCCCTGGAAGATGCCCTGGGATATGCCCTGGGAGATGCCCAGGAGATGCCCTGAGAGATGCCCAGGAGATGCCCAGGAGATGCCCGGGAGATGTCCTGGGAGATGCCCTGGGAGATGCCCCGGGAGATGTCCTGGGAGATGCCCTGAGAGATGTCCCGGGAGATGCCCCGGGAGATGCCCTGAGAGATGCCCAGGAGATGCCCTGAGAGATGCCCGGGAGATGCCCTGAGAGATGCCCCGGGAGATGCCCTGGGAGATGCCCTGGAGATGCCCTGGGAGATGCCCTGGAAGATGCCCTGAGAGATGCCCGGGAGATGCCCTGGCTCTTCCGGGGTGTCCCGCACAGAGAGCAGTCCCTGGCTCTGGTGCTGCTGGGGAGATGGACTTGCAGAAGGGTGGGATCCAGTGTGGGAGTCGAGGTGTGAAGGAGGAAAGCTGGGGGGGGTCTGAGGGTGTGCGGTGGCTTCTGGGGTCTCTGGCTGGCGGCACCCGTCCAAGTGGGCCCCGAGGTGTTCTCCAGGTACTGCTGGTTGGGCACCTGGATTCCCAAATGTCCCTGACTCCACCCTGGCTCTGGCACCCCTCCGAGAGCCTGGCGCCACCCTTCCAGTGTTCCTGCGCGGCTGTGCACAGTGCTAGCACAGCTGCTTTGGTGGGTTTGTGCGCACTTGCTGTATTAACTTCGGCCTGACGGCTGGGGGGTGATTACTCGTGGGTCGCAGGCAGGAAATTCATCCACATTGCTTTGTTGTATTTTGCTTATTTTTGATTTCATTAGTACTCTTTTAAAAACTTTTGCATTTATGTGTGTGTGTGCACACGTGTGTATATATGTGCGAGTGTGTGCGCATGCATATGTGTGTGAGAGTACGTGTGTGTGTGTGTGTGAGTGTACAAGAGGGCAGTGGAGCGGAAGGTCCAAGGGTGCCGTTGGGAATGATCCTGGATTGCTCTGGGGTTTCCCTGGCCTCTGCTTCCTGCATGATTTCCACGTGGGATCTGGGCTTTTAGCCCCTGCGCCATCTCCCCAGCCCGAGAACTGGTTTTCCTCAGATGACAAAGAACGAAGAGAGGCATGGATCTTACAGTTCCCAGTCACAGATGCAGTTTTCAGTCCTGTGCTAGCTAGACGTCTGCAGTATTAGTTTGTCGTCACTTTGTGGTTCTCGTTTTTTATTTTGTCCTGTGTCCTCCTGGCAGGAGGTCCCGGACACCAGGATACATCTGTTCTTTCCAACTCACGAGAGTGCTCTGTGCACGACCTTCTTAGAGGCCTAGGATGGGCGAAGTGTAGCACCACGCAGCCTTTACTTGAACGAGTTGTCGAGTAAGCATCCGGGTCAGACCACGAGGTCCTGGCTTGCTCCGTGGGACGATCATTTACCACTAAGATCCTGAGGGGCTGGTCACCTGGGAAGGACTGGGTGACCTAACAGTCCTACTGATCTAGAATGTCGCAGTAGTGGCTGGAGAGAGCTTGGTATTCCCTTTTCAGGCAGTGATTCTGTGGTTATAAAACATGTTCAGAACAGTGTCCCTCCCAGGGGGCATTTCTGATCAGAATCATAACTGCAATGTAGTGTAACTACAGACTAGAGAGCTGTGAACATCCACGTGGTGTTGCCAAGGGAGATCACTGGGAAAAATACACCCGCCGCGTTGTCCCGCCTCTTGGCCTGGGTCTCCCGGTCCACAGAATGCTTGAGCTGATGGGCGGAGTGAACACCTGGCGCTCTAGAGCCTGAGGACTGGCAATCAATCAACCAGGGACCTGGGCCTGCAGCCCCGGACCGGCGCTAGACCCAGGCCTGCGGGCTTTGAAGGCACTTGGGGCTTCTTGACTGAAAACGTTCCTTGCAAGGATGTCTCCGTCCTCTTCACTGGCTGGGCACGGTGGCTCCCTTGCTCCCTTCTGTTCTCCCCGTCTTCATCCTGTAGTTACACGGTTGTAGTTACACGTCTTCATCCTATTCTTGTAGTGAAGACGGTTGAAAAGTATCCGAAACCAGTGCCTCAAGCCTGAGATGTTCTAGTGCTTTCAGGACAGAGAGAATTCTTGAGCTGGCTCACCAAAGTTCCTTTGCCTTCCTGTCTCCCCTCCTCTCCCTCCCCTCTTTTCCCTCCCTCCCCCTTCCTTCCCTCCATCCCCTCCCTCTTTTCTTGTTCCTCCCTCTCTTCTCCCCTCTTCTTCCTCCCCTCTTTTTCCCTCTCCTTCCCTCCTTTTTTCTCTTCCCTCCTCCTTCCTCCCTTCCCTTCCTTTTCCCTCCCCTCCCCATCCCCCCTTCCTCTTTCTCTCCTCTCTCTCCTCTCCTCTCCCTCTTCTCTCTTTCCTCTCCCCTTTCTTCCCCCCTCTCTTTTTTCTTCCTTCTCTCTCCCTCCCCCTTCCCTTTCCTCCCCTCCTTCCCCTCCCCTTCCCTTCCCTCTCCTACATTCTCCTCCCTTCCCTTCTCTTCCCCTTCTCCTCTTCTCCTTTCCTCCCTCTTCTCTCCCCCCACCCCTCTCTGCCTCCTCAAGTGTCGAGTGTCCTTATCCTGCCCTTGAGTCTCAGGAATGTTCTCTAGCTCACTGAGCATGTGTTTTCACTGTGGACACAGGACATTTGCATGTGCTGTTCATTTGCTTAGCCACTCTTCCTCTCCTGCTTATTGAATGCATGTTCTCTCTAGAAACTCTGGTCCTCCATCCCCTGGGGAGTCTTTCTTGGCCTCTAAGTCAAGGCTTCTGGTCTCTTTGCATTAAATGGTGTGTTTTTCGCCTCTCCATGGCTTCAATGAAGTCCCGTGTGTGTGTGTGTGTGTGTGTGTGTGTGCGTGCGTGTGTGTGTGTGTGTGTGTGTGTGTGTGTGTGTGTGTGTGTGTGTAATAGTGTAGTTTCTTTTCTTTCCTGTTGAACTGAATGTCCAGGAGGCCCTGCCGTGCCTGGCTTGTTCATTATTTTATCAGCAACGTGAACTCCACTCCACACCCAGAACCAAATGGTCCTTTTAAATGTTGGTTGGAAGTCTGGAGATAGTCTGCCTCCTCCCTCCATTCTAGCTGTTTCCTCCGGGCGGGCACGCGCTGTCCTTCTTAACCGGCCACCCTGCGCTGGGCTCACCTAATGCTCTCGCAGTGTCGGCTGAGCATCAGTAGCACACAGGGCTTGGAGGGCGTCACGGTGGGTGAGGTGCCCCCCGTGCAGAGGGCTGCTGCGCTTTCTTCCTTTAGCTGTGAGACAGTACAGAGACTCCAGTGACTTAGGGGAGAAATGGGTATTTATTCAGCTCACGGTCCACAGGGACCCAAGTGTCACTCAAACTGCCCCTAGTCCAGGTCCAAAATAGCCATTGTTTCCTGGACCCTCGTGAGCTGGGTCTCCTCAGTCTGCCTCTCTTGGCCAAGTTTTCCATCGACTGGCCCGTGAAGCTCTGTCCCAGGACAGGCTGGGCTTCCCAGAATGCACTGGGTTTCCCAGCCCAAGGTCCCAACGTTTCTCCCTCCAGACAGTCCCATAGGCAGACCAGCCACAGCCACGCAATGACCGTGCTTCTTGGTCCAGTTTCTGCTGCGGTGACCCTTCTCTTGCTCGGGAATTATACGTGGACACAAACAACTCTGGGGAGAAAGGGAGATTTATTTTGCTTGTGGCTCCAGAGGGGAGATGGTCCTTTACACGGAAATCACGTAGCGGAAGAAGCGGCTGGCGGCGGAAGCAGGCGACTGATCCAGGTCACCGCCTTCCTGCAGCTCTACCTCTTCCCAAACACTGACACCCACCAAGGAGCCAAGCGTGAGCCTGCGGGACAACTCGCACCTGAGCCACGACAGCGGCCAAAGGTCAGCAGACCGAGTCCAGCTGAGTCCTGTGCTGGGCGTGAATGGAATGACCGAGACACGTAAACAGGGTCATCGCTCAGTATTTGGAGGCCAGGGGGACATATCCCAGGAGGGGGACACGGGCTGGATGTGAGCTCGGCCTCTCACGTCCCCAGGCCTGACGATGGTGGACGGGCATTGCTGGGAGGAAGCAGTTGCCCCCCGAGGTCCAGAGGTGAGTGAGGGTGCAGGACCCCTGCCCAGTGTAAGGTGTCTGACCATGTGAGGAGAGTCTGGGGAGGGCTTGGGGGCGCCGCTGGGAGCTGGGGCTTGATCAGCTCACGGTGAGGAGCTTCCGTAGGCTCCACACGCGGGATGAGCAGGTCTGTGTTAGTTGTTAAAATGATAACCCGATCTCTCAGTGTGTGGCGTTCAGGCGACTCATGGTGGCGGATCCAGGCACAGGGCTGCTTTGCAGAGAGGAGCGGGCATTGGGGAGGGGCTGTGACACCATGACTGCTGGGCGGTGGGCGCAAGCCCAGAGTTTCCCCTGAAGGTGGAGATGGCGGATCATGTCTAGCCGCCATCCTGAGAGTCGACTGACAGGGCAGCTTGGGGGGTCAGCGGTACCTTGAGGTCCACGAAGGCACAGACAGTGGCTGCTTGCATTGGAGCGGTCCCCGAGACACGGTGGACCCTGCCACGTGGTGCCCGGTGCCCTAGCGGTCAGCACTGGGCAGGGCGGGTCAGACTGTAATGCAGAGTTAAATTTCACAAACTCTGAATTGCTTTTCACTTCTGTGATGGAATGTCGGGCAGAAATTAGGAGGGAAGGATTTATGCTTCTCAGGACATGTGAGGAGACGCTCCGTCCTGGTGGGCAAGTGTGGGCAGCACTCGTGGCTTGTGACCGTGGCAGGCAGAGGCGGCTGCCTATTGTCTGTCAGCATTAGGAAGCCGAGGCTCAATCTGTGACTCCCTGAGGCCCGCCCCGGAGACCTCCACCTCCTCCACCTAAGCCCCTCCTCCTGGACATTCATAACCTCCCAAATAGCAGCGACTGTGGGGACTGTGTTCAAACACATGCTTTTATGTTCAAACCTTGGCAGGTTCCAAGAAAAAAAGTTTTCAGTTCATATTTGAGCAGAATTTGAGAAGGTTCGAATTGGTTATGTATTGAAAAGGAAATTGCTAGTAGCATTGACTGGTAATATCTGGGTAGGTGTGATCCACGTAGATGTAAGCCCCGCCCCTAAGCCACAGTCATTGTATGGCTGGTCTGGGTAGAACAGTGGTCTTTAGGATTGGGGGTTAGGCCCTCGGGGATAGACCTTACATGAGTGGCCTTTCTCCTGGCACCTTCAAAGAGGGGGTCTCCTCTATAATTGCTGAAATTGCCAGGAAGGTTAAACTGTTGTTGACATTCTTCCTCCTCAAGGATATCTTGGTACAGGGCCTTGTGGTCAGTGGTAATATAAGCCTCTGCCTCCCCCAGAATATCTTGCCCCAATAAGTTTGCCGTGAGACCAGCAGCCACTACAGGGTGCACGTTTCCTATTGTGCCGTCCATATCTCTCCATTTAAACCACCCTTTAGTGTCCTCCGACCTGGAGTCCCCTCCCACCCTGTGTAATTGGGGACCAGGAATCAGTTCCCATTGTGGGAGAACTTCCTCTTTTCTCAGTATAGTCTTATCCGCCCCTGTGTCAATAAGGCGACGAAATTTCTTTCCCTCAATGTAAATGTCCATTTTTGGCCTAATTCCGGAAATGATAGGGACAGTCTAACTTATCCTGGGGGGATCTTAGACGAGGCGCCTCCTTTGGGTGACGGGGCTGGAGGCCGCCCCTGATCTAGTTTAAAGGTTTGCCCTCTATGTCAAATTTAGATTTACAATCTCTGCGCCAATGAAACCCTTTTCGGCATCTAGGGCAAGGGGTCTTAGGTCTAGCCCCCTTGGGCTCTACCTGATCAGATGGAGAGGGACACTGGGGAGCAGGACCTCCTCCTTGAGGGCATTCTCATCTAAAATGTCCCGGTTGTCCACAGCCAAAACAATTGCCCCCCCTTCTACCCGAGGCCACCATCAAGGCAGAGGTAAGAGCCTCGGCCAGTGATGCTGTCTGAGTTTGTAGGGCGGAAACCAGGGTTTGTGTCTGGTGGGGTTGGGTACCCACATCTTTGGTGGCTACGATCCACCTGCCCATGGAACGTTCCTTTAACCCTGCGCAGGCCAACTTATGATCACTAGTCATTCCATCCCAAGCCAGCATTTGATAAACTGCTTTCGCAGAGGGCAGGGGGGAAACTTTCTCTGGAGGCTTTTCTCCACCCTCTCTATAAAAGTCGCCAGGTCCTCGTTGATCTTCTGGGTGATGTCCGCACTAGGAGGTTCTGAGGACCCTCCTCTAGCTTCTTCCATGCAGCTAACCCTAAGGAGTGTACCTGGTCCCTGTATGGATCGGGAATGGCAGCCTGTGGAGGCCAGTAGAATACTGGTCGTTGGACCCAGAGAGCACGCCATAAGTCACCGGAATCGGTGGGCCAGAAGCCGGTTCCGCTCAGCCTGAGTCTGGCATTCGTCATTGAAAAAGGCACCATTTTAGATACAGAGGACCTGAGAGAACTGCTTTGGTAAGATTCCTCCAATCCTGAGTGGTACATTGTTGATAAGCCAGGCCATGAAGGATGGTCTCCGCCCAGGGGGAATTAGGCCCGTCCTCCAAAACAGCCTTTTTGAGCTCTTTTAAGTCATGTGCTTCCCAAGGGTACCATGTGGCAGGTCAGTTGCCTCCTGGAGCCACATTTACAGGGAAGGCACTGCACGCAGGGGGCTCAGTAAAGTTCCCCTTTTCTTCATAAGATGGCCTGCGGCCAACTTTCCTGCCTTTATGAAATGGCGGGCCCCTTCCCCCTCCCTGGGTCACGGGGGATTTCCCCTCAGCCTCAGCAGCCAGCGCCCTGGGCGCCTTTTCCTGGCAAGGCCCAGTGGCCTCCGCTCCGGGCAGTAAGGTGGTGGATGGGAATCACCGCCTGAGCCCGGGACTGGGCCAAAGGCCTTATCAGAAGGGTCTGAGGGCTCCCCTTCCAACACCTCGGTTCAGGGAGAGGGGTAAGACCAGGGCTGCCTCCCCTTCAAAGGTCACCCAGCGTCCCCTCTCTAGACTCCCAGTGTTAGGGGGACCTGGCAAGGGAGGGGCTGAGGGTCTCTCAGATGGGCTCCCTCTCCAAGGGTCTGGGGAGAAGCAAGGCTTTAGGGCCGACAGTACGGAGTAGGCTCCTAAGGGAGGGCTCTCCCCCAAGTTGATTTCCCTCTTGCACGTAAGCTGCTCCACCCGGTCCCATATGCTCCAAAGAGTTAGCGGCTGGCAGCCGTGGGGCTAACGTACAGAACTGCAGTCCAGGGCTTTCAGCCTGATGGTCGGACATTTCAAGCCCCCTACTCTTTAGCATCAACCTAAAACCTTAAGGGCAGGATCCTTGGGGACCATGAGTGATTGCCCCATCCTTTCGGGGATACCTTATCTTGCGCCTCGCTTAGCCTGATCAGCCGCTCCTTAGTCGCCTTGCTGCCTCATCGGGGCACCAATTGTGGGGCTTTCCAGCTCTCCCCTCACCGCCGTCTCGCAGCAGTAAAGGGAAACCCTGCCCCACAAGACCGACCGATCGGGAGAGGTAAGGTTGCCGGGTGGAGAACACACACACACGCACGCACACATGCACGCACACACGCACGCACACACACGCGCGCACACACACACACACACACACACACACACACACACACACGCACACACACGCACCCAGGAACTACTTTATAGCGGAAGCACAGGGTAGTAAGAAAGACAGGGGCGGAGTGCAGTTATCTATCATAAAGGCAGGGGTGGAGTGCAGTTATCCATCAGTAAGGCAGGGGCGGAGTGCAGTTATCCATCAGTAAGGCAGGGGCGGAGTGCAGTTATCCATCAGTAAGGCAGGGGTGGAGTGCAGTTATCCAATCGGCAAGGCAGGGGTGGAGTGCAGTTATCCAATCGGCAAGGCAGGGGTGGAGTGCAGTTATCCAATCGGCAAGGCAGGGGTGGAGTGCAGTTATCCAATCGGCAAGGCAGGGTAGCCAGAACATGAAAGGCAGCCATATTCCCAACTCAGCGGATGCCTCGTCCCTGCGCGGTATGGGTGTGGTTTCTTGGTTGGGTGAGGGGCTGGGTAGGGTGACTTCTCCCTGGGGCTAAATAGCCCTACAACTTGAATCGCTATTGTTTTGATCACTGTGGGTGAGACAAGGAAAAGAAGACTGCAGTTATGTTCCAAATAGACCAAGTGTCCTAGAATAAAGGGCCTGTGTTGAGCTGTTGGCCTTGAGACCTCTCAGGGGCCGTCTTGTGTTGGCTACCTGAACTAGGCGGGCATGTTACTTACTTTCTTACTGTGGTCAAACACCTGGCAAGAAGGCACTTCAGGAAGGAAAGCGTCATTTTGACTCTAGTTCAAGGGTTACCGTCTGTTATGGTGGCAGGAGCCAGAGGTGCCTGGTCACGTTGCATCTGCAGTCAGCAGGCAGAAAGCACACAGGAAGTGCCTGGTCCCCTGTAAGTCCTTCCTCCAGAGAGACTCTCCCTCCGGAAGGTTCCTGAACCTTCCAAACAGCGCCGTGTGCGGAGGAGCAACCAAGGCTCTGATGTCATGTCCCCGCTGTCTTTTCTGGGAGGAAAAAAAGAAAAGGGACAGGTTTGTCTTCAGAATCCACAGTCCCCTAGGCAGGCCAGCTTGGCTGGCAGCCTCCCTGCACGCCTGAAATCATGTAAAGAAGAATGTAGGGAAGGCTAGAATGGGGGAGGCCCTCACTGCTTCTGAGGGTCGCATAGCCCGGAGTCCTGGGGTTCAGGGTTGTGCATTCAGGAGAGGTCAGCTGCATGAGGGCCGTCTCTCCTCTCTGCAGGGTGAGCCATGCATAACACGACCTGTTTCCCCACAGCGCCATCACGGGTAAGCGTGAGACAGCGGCTTGGAAAGCTGGGCTCCGGGAATGCAATAAAATAAATGCATGCAATGCACCAAGTCGTCCCTGTGACATGGTGGCACTCCTTTGCTACATCTGTCTCCCCAAAGCACGATGAACTGTCCTCTCTTCCCTTGCCGCCTTCACCAGAGCCCTGCGGCTCCACCTGCAGATCTCCGTGCAGCTGGTGGACATGTTTGCTCTGCCTGCAGCTGGCACGTGTCTCCGGGCTTCCTGCAGATTTCAGCCCGCTTGGGTTTCTAACTCCAGCGGGAAGAACCTGAGTTGGAGATGTGGCTGGTGGATGAGTGGTGTGAGGGGAGGGAGCCTGGTCATGCGGTCGGTTCTAGAAGCCCGGGGAGCTAGAGCTTGCGTCGCTGTCTCTTGCGCTGCGCCCTCGGTGCACTTCTGAGCTGAGACTTCTCAGCGGTGCAGGGCTGATGTGTACGTGGGGGGGGCAGCCTAGGGGCAGACAGTGATGAGTGCTGGAGAAGCGTCTTCTCACCTGCTTGGGGGGGTTGGGTGGGCAAGGGACAGAGACACTAGTTTGCTGGGTCTTCAGAAGTGAAACTTCTATAGCAAGCTAAGCACTTGCAGGGAGACCGAGAGAGCTCGGTAGGTCCAGTGCTGATAGTCCAAGCACGAGGATCTAAGCTCAGAACCTACGAAAAACAAAGCAGCCTGGCAGAGTGTGTACCTGCATCCCACGCCAGGGAGAAGCCGGCCAGAGGGTTCCCAGGGCAGCGGAATCCTGCCTTGAAAACCAAGGTGCGTGGTGTCCTGACCCGAGGTTGACTGTGACCTCCACACATATGTGCACACAATCTCTCTCTTTCTCTCTCTCACACACACACATGCTCTCTCACACACACACTCACACACATATGCACACATGCTGTCTCACACACACATACACTCACACATGCACATCTAACACACACATTCCACATATCACATACATGCTCTGTCGCAGTCAGCCTGCAACATTGCTGATAAATGACCGTCAAACAGCTTAAGGGGACAAGGGGTTTATTTCCTTATAATAGTCTGGTTACAGTTCTCAGTCAAGCTTGACGGGAGAGCACGCACCAACACCAGGGCTGAGGGAACTGGCCACACCATCACCACATAATGGCTGAGAGATGGACGATCCTTACTTGCCAGACCAGCATGTCTGGCCAAGTGAACAGAAGGATGCCAACTCTCTCAACCAGCTCTCTGTGATTTATCCAGGGCCTAATCCCACCCACCATGGGCTGGGTCTTCCTCAGCAGCTAGACAATCTCCTTCAGGTTTGCTCTGGACTTCACTCAACCATCAACTCTCTACAACTGTGCCCAGAGCTCAAACCCTCCACTGTCAAGTTGACACCTGTGCCTGACCATGACATGCTCTCACACACACACGCATGCACATACTCATACATCACATACACACTCACATATCACACACACACATCACACACACATTCTCACATACACATACAATGTAGCACACAATGTAGCACACACACACAGTAGCACACACATACACCCACTTACACACACGATGTAGCACACACTTCTTTAAATTGAAACACCCCATCTGAGGCTTGCTGGCATTTTCGCTGGCGTCTGTGTGTTCAGCTGTTTCCGAGTCCCCTCGTTAGAGGCGGCCGGACCGCGGCTCTTGCCACAGTGACTTCAAGGTGATGAATGCTTTCTTCTTCATTGTTCGAGATAAAACTTCATCATCGCGAGGAGCGACTTAATCAGAATGCCAGGAATCCTCTGGCTCATGAGAAATTTATTGGAACAATCCTTTCTTAATCTGAAGTCATAAAGACATTTTAAACTTTAAATGTCAGAGCAACAGTAATGAAGGAGTCATTGAGGGAAGACAAATTGTTCAGCCGCTCCCAGCCCATTGGTAGCTAAGGTACCTTCCAGAAGCCCTTGCCTTGCTAGGAAAACAGAGCTCTGCAGAACAGAGACGCTTCTGCAACCCAGAGAGGGGGATGGTGGGAGGGGCTTGCAAGGAGACCCTGCATTTGTTCTCCCTCAAGATCATCGTCCAACCTGGGCCAAGATTTTCCACAAAACAACCGAGTCACTTCTACTGATGCTCAGCCACGGGGAGAAGAGTCCAGTTTCCTTTTGGCCTTAAATCCTCTGTCTGCAGTTTAAAAGTATTCTGTGGTCGGAGAGCCCTGCCCCCCACTCCCTGGTCCCCCAGCGTCAAGTGCCTGTGCGCTGAGTGGGCGGCAGACTGCGGAGGCCCCAGCGCCCGTGGAAAAAGCAGACCCGTTAGCACCACCTGTAATCCCAGTACAGGGTGAGGGATGGGGTGGGGCCTGGAGGATCCCTGGGGTTGGCCCGAGGGTCCAGCCGAATCAGAACTGGTGAGCTTCAGGTTCAGCGAGAGGCCCTGTCTCAAAAAATAAAGTGGAGACATTGAGGAGGACGTGTGATGTGCATCCCCTGCCTGCACATGTGTGTGTGCACACACACATGTGCACAACGTGCGAATATCTGTAGGGTACTTGCGTGCATCTGCGCACGCACACGCACGTGCATACACACGCACACACACACATACATGCACACAGAGACAGACAGAGAGACACAGAGACACACAGAGACAGACAGAGAGACAGAGAGAGAGAGAGAGAAAGAGAGAGAGAGAGAAGAGCGCCAACTTGGCAGCTCGGCTGTTCCTGGTGGCCCAAGCAGCCTTCTGCCCATTTGTGTTGTGTTCCCGGTGGTGCTAATGTCGTTCCTGCGGATAAGCAGACCTTGCTAGAGTGGGTGGGATCCAAGAAAGCAGGTGGAGGTGTGAGTTTCGAGATGTCGCCTCTGGGCCCTGGGGTGCTGCCGAGCTTGCTCAAGTCCCATCCAGCTCACAGAGGCCTTAGTGGGGTGCACCGCTCGAGAATGGCCTTAATGGGGTGCACCGCTCGAGAATGGCCTTAGTGGGGTACACCGCTCGAGAATGGCCTTAGTGGGGTGCACCGCTCGAGAATGGCCTTAGTGGGGTGCACCGCTCGAGAATGGCCTTAGTGGGGTGCACCGCTCGAGAATGACCAGAGCTTTGCCTGCTTCAGTGTAAGTCGCTCACAGTCCAGTCCTCGGCCCTCCGCCTTCCTCGCACTGCGTACCGGCTGAGACAGAGGGTCATTTTGGCATGATTCTGGGACGGACAGACCCCATGAGGGAGCCAGGAAAGGAGCAAGCAACCCTGAGCAGTGTGTGTGTATGGGGGGGTCTCTCTTGGGGGTCTCCCTTGGGGGTCTCTCTTGGGGGTTCTCACTTGGGTCTTGAGACGTGAAGTGGGACACTGGTCCCTCTGGGTAAGATGCTGATGCGGCTGCATCTGGGTTGTGCCATGGGTGAGGCCACTCTGTGGGACAGAGGACAGTTCCGGAAGGGGTCTTTGTGCCACCCGTCATCAGGAAGGGAAATGGACTTGGCTTGTCTCATGGGCACGCGCTGGCTCGTTCCTGTTGATCAGTCTGCCGGGGCGATTCCTGCCTCTTGGTGTCTGAGCTCTGTGCCGGGTGGTCGTCTTTCTTTCTCTGTTGGACTGTGAGGTCAGCGAGCTGGTGCCCCCACTTGACGCCCCAGCATTCAGTGCGGTGTCCACCATGGCGTGAGATCAGGCTAGTACCCGTCACAGTGTGAGTGTGAGGGTTAAATGCTTCTTTCTCAACCCTGACTTAATCTTACTTGTTCCACTCTACCTCTATTGGGGGACTTGAGGGACCGGGGGGCCGAGGGTCCTGGGCCTGGAAAGGGGAGTCAGATCGTACTTCTTGCCTGCAGCAGGAACTCTTGACCCTGGATCCCACGCTGAGCCGAGGTCGGGCACCCTCCCCACGGGGCTTCCTCAGCTTGGTCCTGCTGTCCCCCTTCGCCTTTCGAGGGCTCAGGGACACAAGAGCTACACGGCTTCCCCGGACTCAGGAGGCAGGCGGGTGGTGGGAGGGCGTGATTTCTTAATGCGGGGTGCTTTTAGGGTCCTGGGAAGGTGGACGCAGGAAGGTGGAAGAGAGAGCACCGGAAGTCTGAGTGTGTTGTGGGGTACCCACCACCCCCATCTGTGTGTGGTGCCACCGTCTGGGGGCTCCCTGGTCTCCCTGGGACTTCTCTGCTCCTTGCAGGATGCTCGTGGGCAGCTCCTCAGAGGGCAGTGCCCGGGTCCTGCTGTCCAGGACTGGCCGGGCCCCCCACAGTGCCGGCCTCTCCCACCTCAAGGATGTCGGCTTCAGGCTCCAGAACTGGGTCTGAGCTCAGAACTGGTTCCGTGCCGGCCAGGCTGGCTCCCCCTCCCCTCGCCCTGCTCAGTGCCTCTTGCTTGATGGGAAGGCGGTGGGGACCACCCGCCCAGTGTGGGCGGCCCCGTCGCCCGGGCGGGGGTCCCGGGAAAAACAGCTGAGCACCAGCCTGCTTTTCTCGTTTGTTCTCGCTTCTTTCCTGTGGACGGCTGCTGTAACCTGGAAGTGTGAGCGAGTGCACCCTTTCCCCCTCCAGTTGCTTTCCACGGGTTGTTTATCGCAGCAACAGAAAGGAAACAAAGACACAAGGCGAGGTTTGCTGAGAGAAAGTCCCCTTGTATCCCAAATGAAGAAATCGGGTCTGCTGTCGGGTGTGGGGAGGAAACATGTTTGAACGCATGTGGGCTAGTCCCAGGCAACATTCCAGGGGTTCACACAGCGATCCCCTCAGTCACTGCCCATTTCATAGGAAAACCACTAAAGAAGGATGGGAGGGGCTGGGCGAGAAAACAGTTCACAAACACGGTTCACGCTTTTCAGATATTTACGGCTGAGGTCGGTATAGTCTTTGTGGATCACAGACTCGAACAATCTTTCTTCTCTGGAAGCTAGGGAGTGGCCAGACACCAGGCACCCTGGACTCTGAAGAGAATGGGGGTGGGGGGTCTCTCTTGCTGTTGAGGAGGAGGAGGGGGAAGGGCTCCCATCTGCCGCTTCTGGTGGGCTGCAGATCTAAGCCTTTCAGGCTTCATTTGGAGGAGCGAGGAGGGTGTGAGGACTGACCAGACGGCAGGTGGCACTGGGCTGCCGGGCACATGCCTGTGGAGAGGGAAGGTGGTGGGCAGGTGCCAAAAAGTGCACCCACCAGATAAGAGGGTCCTGTCAAGAAGAGGTGGCGGGCAGGGGGTCTCCTCTGGTAGAAGCCACACCTGCCCTGCCACGGTGGAGCAAGTACCCACCGGCACAGTCGTAGGCTGCTCCAGAGACGTGCCTCCCCCACCGTGGCAGACGTACCTGAAATCATCAGTTGATGCATCCCTGTCAGAAGGATGCTCAGAGGGGCACCATGCCGTTTCCCACCCTCCTGCGCTGCTCCGACCCCTTCAGAGAATACACCCGGTCCTTGGACCATCAATCACGTGGGTTGGAACCTTCAGAAATTACCAATAAGCCAATTCCACAGAATGGCCAGAGCCTAATAGTCTTGGTTGGCAGACACATGGGGCAGACGTTGTGCCCAGTGGGCCCGCCTGGCAGCCTGGAGGTGCATTCTGAGTAGCAGGCTCATTAGTATGTCCATGCATGGGCTCCAGTCGCATAAGGGCCGGGAAATGTTATTAAACCCAGTGAGGCACAGTGGACCAGCTGAGCCCGATTAGTATTGATTGGAGTTTCTTCCTACCAATAAATTTGCTGATTAGTGTCGATGTTTGGAGCCCTTGTCTCGGAGGGGGCGGCCGTCCTTGTTCGCTTCAGCGCTCGTGTCTCCCTCCCCTTGAGGTTTGCTCTGTTGAAGTTGAAAAGGTGTTTGGTAAAGAGAGCTCTAGTGTGCAGAGGGCTCTGTGCCCCTTCTAGACGTCCCCCTGCCCTCCTCGCCGCCTCGTGACCATGTCTCTCTCTGATCCTGGAGTGCCCCCAGCAGTGGTGGCAGGAGGAGACAGGGAAGCCACTGTACCTGCCGGCCACCAACAGTTCTGACCCCTGTTGCCTGGGTTTAGGAGAGACTTTGCTGTTGGTGTGACCTGGGAGTGGGTGGCTTTCATGTGTGTGCGTGTGCACACGTGTGCAGTGCGTGTGAAGGCTGGAGGAGAACCTCAGTGCTGGTTCCTCAGGTGCATCCATCTTGTTCTGTGCGTTTATGGGGGATGAGATTCTCACTGGCCTGGACCCAGCATCACGACTGCTGGGCCAGCGAGCCTCCGGGAGCCGCCTGTCCCCCCTTCCCAGCGCTGGGGTCGCAAGTGCACCTGGCTTCTTCGAGGATTCTGGGGAATGAACGCAGGCCTCTGTGCTTGCAGGGGACGCGCTTTACCAGCCGAACCACCTCCCAGCCCAGGACTTTGCTCTTAGGACGCCTCTTGCTGCAGACAGCCTGGCTGCTTCCTCCTGGTGCTTTGTCAACAGCCAAGGATGTGAGACCAGCTGCCCTCAGCTTGCATCTTTTCTACCTTGTGTGCGCGCGCGCGCGTGTGTGCACGCATGCACGTGTGCACATAGTGCATGCGTGGAATGTGAGTGTGCACGCATGAGTGTGCATGTGTATGTGTGTATGTGTGTGCATATGTGTGTGCATGTGTGTTCATGTGTATGTATGCATGTGTGCATGTATGTGTGCGCATGTGTGTGTTCATGTGTGCATATGTGTATGCGTGTGCGCATGTGTGTGTGCATGTGTGGAGGATAGAGGTGGACATCAGGCATCTTATTCAGTAACTTTCACGTCATTTTTTGAGACAGGCTCTCATTGGACCTGGAGTTTGCTGACTTGGTGTAACTGGCTAGCAGGTTGGTCCTCCTGCCTCTCCCATTCCCAGTTCTGGGAGGCACGGGACGTCGTACCTGACTTTTCATTTATTTTTATGTGAGTGATGTTTTTGTGTGTACATGTGTGTGCGTAGGTGTGTGCACGAATGTGGAGGTGTGTATATATATATATATGGATGTGTGCATGCAGGTGGAAGTGTGTGCATATGGATGTGTGTATGTGGAGGTGCATGTGTGTAGGTGTGTGCACATATGTGGAGGCATGTGTATGGATGTGTGCATGCATGCGGAGGTGTATATGTGTGGGTGTGTGCATGCATGTGGAGGTGCATGCGTGTAAGTGTGTGCACGAATGTGGAGGTATGTGTATACATATGGATGTGTGCATGCGGGTGGAAGTGTGTGCATGTGGATGTGGGTATGCGTGCAGAGGTGTGTGCATGGTAGTGCATGTATGTGGAGGTGTGTGGATATGGGTGTGTGGAGTGCATGTATATGGATTTATAGATGTATGTGGCATTCAGCTATCAACCTCAGATGTTGCTCCTCAGGAGACATCATCCACCTTGATCTTTTTTGAGACGGACTCTCTCACTAGCTTGGAGCTCACCAGATGCACTCGGCTCCTCAGCGGCCCAATCCCGTGCCTGTCCCTGTCTCTAGTGCCTGGCTGGCTGCAAGCCCTAAGCGTGTCTCCGTCTCATCTGCAGAGTTGGCATTGTGGGTGGGCACCACCCTGCCCAGCGCGGCTTACGTGGGTGCTGGATTTGATCTCGGGGCGTCGTACCTGAAGCGCTTCGCCAGCGGGTCCTCTCCGAGCTCAGGCTTGGTTTTCTTTCTCACGGGCTCATCTCAGAGCGAGTCACCTGTTGGTTTATTTTTGCTTCACTGGCCTAAGTCTCCTCCCCTGGAAGGCTTCCTGTGAGTGGGGGCCTGGCTCGTTCTGTTCATCCTTAGACTCTGCCGCAGCTCAGTAGGTCTCTGTGGCTCAGTGAGGTGGACGGCAGGCTCAGAGAAGAGGCTTGTGGGCAGCGAGGTTTAACAACAGGTCTATTGATGCCAAGCTGAGCTGGGGAGACACTCTGCTGGCGCGTGCCCATCAGCTCTGGCATTTAGCCGTGTCCATGGAGTCGACATGGACTGGGGCTTGGACGTGGCACCGGGCTGCGTTTCTAGAGCCCCTCGGTGGAACGGGGGTCGCGGATGTCGCTCACGGTCGCCTGTGACAGCCGGTGCTTGGGAACAATATGTGTTTCTCCTCTGAACTGTTCGCATTGGCAAGTCCCACCAAACCAGCTCACAAAAAGAGCGATCCCCCGAGGGAAAAGAGCACCTCGCAGGTCTGCTAAGTGGATCATGAGGTGGGCGTGGACCCCTGGGCTCTGAAGCCTGCGGGCCTGAGAACATGGATACTTGGGTGGAGGGAGTGGGGGTCCTGCTGAGGCCTCACTGCATGTCCTGTGAGCTGATTTTCTCGTCATAGTCACAGCTGGTCTGTCCGTTGAGTGCTTGGCGAGTGTGTTCCAGGCCCTCTTCTGAGTCCTGATGTTCAGTGCTCAATCGTCCTGCCTCCTCTGGGAGACGCATTTCATCATGTCTGTGTGGACCAGAAGTTGGAGGTTCAGGCCAGGCTCTCCCCGTGCAGCTACTGTTTCACTCGGGTTAAAGCCCAGGGCCAATGGAGGTTTCGATCACTGCACCTCCCTCGCTTAACCGCGCAGGGCCAAGAGGCTCTGTCGGTGGGGGGGACCCCAAGGGAAACTAGCAGTGCACCCGTCATGTGGGGTACCGACTGAGTAACTGATAGAGACAGGTTTATGCATTCCACATCTGAGCAGTGACATGATTACAGGAAGGAAACATGGAGAAAGAGCAGTAGGGACCATGCTAGAGAAGCCGCCCTGTGATTTAAGTTTGGAGGGTAGATGATGTTAATCTGAGAAGATCCCAGAACAGTCGGCAGGTGAAGCGGCAGTGGCTGTGGAGGTGGGAGGCAGGAGGAGGACTGAAGGGAGATCCAGGGGACCCCTAAGGGTCTTCTTTGGGGGGAGGGGGCATTCTCACACAGGCACCAAATGCCAGAGGGGACTCAGGGGCCACTTCTGGCCCGTGACGCGGTGCCCTCAGAAGCTGCGTGACAGACTCAGCTCACAGCAAAGGTGAAGGAGCGCGCTGAGTGGATGCTTCTGTCCTGGCCCGCTGATCCGCCCTCCTCCTGATTCCAAGTCCGTCTTTCCCTGGGCCATGGCCCTTGGGTTTTTCCATTCCCTGAAGCGTCCTCTGCATTATCTTCTGACTTCTTGATCACCAGCTGTGTTAGCACCTGTTGCAGTTCGCCTGCATTGTTGCTGATAAATGACCATCAGACGGCTTAAGGGAACAAGGGGTTTCTTTCCTTATGATAGTCTGGTTACAGTTCTCAGTCCAGCTTGACGGGAGAGCTCACACCAATACCAGGGCCAAGGGAACTGGCCACACCATCACTGCATAACAGCTGAGAGACGGACAATCCTTACTTGCCAGACCAGCATGTCTGGCCAAGTGAACAGAAGGATGCCAACTCTCTCAACCAGCTCTCTGTGATTTATCCAGGACTTAATCCCACCCACCATGGGCTGGCTGGGTCTTCCCCCTCAGCTAGACGTCTCCTTCAGGTTTGCTCTGGGCTTAACTCAACCATCAACTCTCTACAACTGTGCCCAGAGCTCAAACCCTCATGGTCAAGTCGACACCTGTGCTTAACTATGACAGTACCCGTGCTTGCCTGTTGTCTGACCTACCATGTCAGTGAGCCACATGCACTGCTGTGCTAATGTGTCTCCCGTCTCCAGTGTAGGTGTGAAGTCCAGTGTTTGCTGACGTGGTTAGAGCTAGATGGAGAATGAGCAGCCCGTGCTCAGACTGGAAGGTAAGGGAAGAGAGAGAGGATGGAATTCCAAAATGAGCGAGGAAGGGACCGAAGGATTCTCTTGATAGAATGAGAGACAGAGGAGCTGCTGAAACGGTGCATTCGCGTAGGACCTGTGTGTCTGCATATTTATAGAACCGCGTCAGCGCACGTACGCAGGAGATTGTTACTTCTGGGTTAGCTCTACAGCTGAATGAAATGGCACTACATTGGCAGGACACAAAGCAGTTTATCAAAGAGGAAGATGCAGACCATCCATGCAGCATGCAATAGATAAGACCTAGGGGAGCAAGAAGAAGCCATTGTTTCTGGCAAAGTGGAGGTCGGTGGTAATTCTGATTAGGGTTGGTGCAATGGGAGTGGGGGACAGGAAGTCAGATGCAGCAGGTTAGAGAGCAACGGGAGGGGAAGGCGTGGAGACCGGATGTAGATTCCTCCATGGAAGATCTTGAAATGCTTTGTGAAAAAAGAAATTTGGGCGGGGAAGAGTGGTTGTGATTTGAGGATGGGAGGAAAGGCAGGAACAGGAAGGGACGTGGACCTCAAGGGGGAAGGAGTGTGTCGTAGATTCCTCCATGGAAGATCTTGAAATGCTTTGTGAAAAAAGAAATTTGGGCGGGGAAGAGTGGTTGTGATTTGAGGATGGGAGGAAAGGCAGGAAGAGGAGGGGACGTGGACCTCAAGGGGGAAGGAGTGTGTCGTAGGAGCCGAAGGAGATCGGACACATGGTAGAGTCGGCCCCGGTCACAGAAGGACATCTCTTCTGGGGCATAGTGTTGAAGGGTCCCGTCCGGCCCTGACCGAGACGAGGCATGTGCTGGGCTGAGGAGATGGTCAGCGGTTAAGCCGCTTGTCATGCAAACAAAAGGAATAGAGTTCGGGTCCCCCAATCCCACATCGGTCTGGTGGAAAGAGTACGTGTTCTGGAATCAGTCAGACCTGAACCTCAGTAGCCACCCCACACCCCAGGCTGTTTAGCTTTTTCTATTCGGAGATGTTTTAGATGAAAAGAACTTCACCAGGTATTTACCAGTGGGTCCGAGTGGTCTGCCGCAGGAAGCAACCTCCATGAGAAGCGTTTCTCCAGCCTCGTTCTGTTCTCAAACGCAAGCCCTGAACGTGTGTGGGGAATTCCCAGGGCTGTTTTGCAAATTGAATAAATCCTGCAAAGTGTCTGGTTCACAGTAAGCAGCCAATGTTTTTCTCTTTAGCAGGCAAAATATTTAAGTCAATGGAAATCCCTCTCCTGATTACTACAGATAACAGTGTCCCTAAGAGAATGCAAATTAGTGCAGCCTCTGTGGAAATGTGTGGAGGTTGCTCAGAAAACTGAAAACAGAGCTTGTTTAGGACCCACATACCACACACCCCTCCTGCTGCTCTCTAAAGGACTTAAACCAACACACCAGAGACAGGTGGACTCCATATTTATTTCTGTTTTTATGTGGGTTCTAGGGAACCAGGTGCAGGTGGGCTGAGTCACCTCTCTTTGCCAGACCTCTGCCGTAAATGTGACATGGAAGGAGGCGGAGACTGTTTGGGAAGAGGAAGGGGATCATTGGGGGGAGGGGGACAAGGGATGGTGTTGGGGTGGATGGAAGCGTGTGATACACACATGGAGTAATGAAGCCCATTATTTTGTTCAATGACTGTACACTCCGTGAAATGCTAAGTCACATCCACTCAGGAACAAGTTACGCTCAGAAGAGCGTCCCAGGACACACTGTCCCCCCACTGGAGTAACCTTTGGTGTTGTCGCTCCCTTCTCTCTCTTCCTTCTTCCTTGGCCATCGTCACCTGTTCTGGGACATGGTAAGCAGTGGGCTGAGGGTGTGAGTAAATGTGTGTCCTTGATGGAGACACAGCTGCTCAGGGCGGAGGTGAAGCCTGGGCCGAACCAGAGTCCCACCTGCTCGAGAGCCTTCTTGGGGCAACGTCAGTACCGATGTGCTTCTGTCTGCTCGCTGAGGCAGTCTCGTCTATTTTTTTTTTTAATTTTTTTTTATTATTATTATTTATTCAACTGTGTGCATGCGTGTGTATGTGTGTGCGTGCGCGTGTGTCTGTGTGTGTGTAGAACCACGGACGAATTCGCGAACCACCATGGACGCCTCCACCTCCTTCAGCCCCGGGATTCACAGGCTCCGCCCTACCAGGACCAGAAGCGCAGGCCGCCCCCGCTTCCGCCTGGCGTCTATACGTGGGATCTGGGATCCGAACTCAGGACCTTCCGCCTGCAAGGCGGAGGCTTAACCCCTGAGCCACCTATCCAGCCCCCAGTCTCGTCTATTTGCGTAGCATTACCACTCATTTCTCCTTGCGATCTACTGTTGAGAGTTTCAAGAGCGAAATATACACCTCCCATACTAGTGCCCCTGTGTGTGTGTGTGTGTGTGTGTGTGTGTGTGTGTGCATGCATGGGTGCATGTGGCATAAGCATGTGCCTGTGTGGGGCGTATATATACATATATGTGTGTGTGTGGCATATGCATGTGTGTGCTTGTGTATGTGGTGTATGCATGGTATGTGCGTGTCATTTGCAGGTGCAGGTGCCCATGTGCACTCATGCATGCAGGCGTGAGACCGTCAACTTCTAAGATGTCCTTTTGGACTCAAGGGGGCCGTGGCTGTTCTTCCCCTCTGACCCTGACTTGGGCAGTTTCTCAGTGTTACTGGGGTCCCACTGGGCTTGGTGTCAAGTGGTCATCGGGGCAGAGCAAAGCCCTTCCCTCTGCAGCCCCCTTTTCTCTCTCAGCTATGCCTTCTCTCTGAACCCCGCCCTTCCTCCCAAGCATGCACCCTTTGTTTGTGGCTCCAGGTTGCGTTTCATTCTGTGCTGATTCATGTCTTACGGTGCCTGGAGACTGTGTGCTCCAGGCAAGCACAGGCCACACCTACTCCTCCTGCTGTGCCAATGCAGTGCCCAGCTTTGAGTTGGTACTTGGCATATTTTTGTAGCCCACACCTACCTTTCACAAGCACACATACGTACACATGGGATTTAAAGACAGGCTGCCTCACTCTGACTGCAGTGACAATCCCACGGATCGTGTAGGTGTGACTCAGAGTCTCCACTCGGACCTTCTTAGAAGGAGGTGACCATTAGCACCGACAGAAGGAAGTGACGGCCTGTAGCTCGTGTGCCCCCAGGAGTCCACCGGTAGATGCCTGAGCTCACCCAGGGCATGGGCAGCCTGGGCTTTCGGCCAACGCTGCTCTGCCCAGATTGTGATCTAGTGATACATCCTGCTCCCTATGGGACTTTGGATTTGGGCTCCCCAAGGAGCCTGAGAGCGCGCCCTCCAGAAAGGCGTTGGACACAGCACTGCGCATGGTCGCCCCGGCACGGCGAGTCCAGAGGGGCGAGAGCTGCCGGAGGCGACACTCACCCTCTGCTGCTGGCTCGGCCTGAGTCAGCTGTGGTCCAGGTGTGGGGGCTGGAGAAGGGGACGTGCACTGGGTGGGAGTGTGTGGGGGCTGCAGCACGAGGGGCGTGGGCTGCCTGCCCGTGGGTTGGGCTTCACCCTTGATGTCGGCTTCGCTTGTCCATGTCCTTTGTCCCAGGGGAGTCCTTGCTGAGAATCCAGAACACTGAACCCAGCCGAGTGACGGGAGAGTCGCCCCAGGCAGAGGGCTGAGTCCCGGCTGAGGCGGCAGGGACCTTGACCCCGCAGGAATGGCTGGGCCACGATGCTCCGAGATGCCCGGGGATCCTGGCCCCACAGTTGCGTGTTGACAAGAAGGTTGCTGACTTCCCAAGTTGGCCCGTCCCGGCATCCCGTGATGCTTAGCTGAGCCGCGCTGAGTAGATGCTTGACACTCTATTTCAACCACCCCATGGTTGGCCTCCGCGTGGCTCCTGGGCCTCCTGCTCTTGGTGAACAGGAAATGATCCCGAAGGAATCCCCCTGCCCCTTGGCCGAGGTCACGGAACAAAAGAATTGTCGTATGAGCTTTCAGAGTGAGCAGCCTGCTTCTTGCTGTGCAAGGCAGGGATGTGAGCCCAGACCTCTGCGGACCACCTCGCCCATCTTAGAGCCGGGCGGTGCGCTCCAAACCCTCCCCTTGCTCTCAGGAAGCCGAGGCTTGCAGAGAGCCGGGACCGCGGGTAGATTCGTGTCACCCAGCAGTCGGGTGAGCAGCGCCATGAGCAGGTGCCGAGAGCGTCTCGTTCTCACCTCTTCTCGGTCACACTGAGCTGTGGAGTGACGGTACCCCACGTCCTCTCAGTCACGCTGAGCTGGGAAGTGACGGTACCCATGTCCTCTCGGTCATGCTGAGCTGTGGAGTGACGGTACCCACGTCCTCTCGGTCACGCTGAGCTGGGAAGTGACGGTACCCACGTCCTCTCTGTCACGCTGAGCTGGGGAGTGACGGTACCCACGTCCTCTCAGTCACGCTGAGCTGGGAAGTGACGGTACCCCATGTCCTCTCAGTCACGCTGAGTTGTGGAGTGACGGTACTCCATGTCCTCTCAGTCACGCTGAGCTGGGAAGTGACGGTACCCACGTCCTCTCGGTCACGCTGAGCTGGGAAGTGACGGTACCCACGTCCTCTTGGCCTGCCTTTCTCAGGGATGAGACGGTGGTCAGGATCAAGAGAGGAAGCCTTGGGAGTGAGCAGACCACCATGGGGACAGTCACTTTCCCGGCCCTGGGGAACTGGCCGTCGCCCAGCCCGAATTATCACATCAAAGTTTGGCTCTGGATTTCTTAGGACCTTATTGCAGGAGCAGTGACAGTTTTTAATCTGCAGAAAACCCCACCTGTGTGACACACGTAATGTCGTCTTTGGCGCTATAAAAACATCGCTCTCTAGTGTGCGCTGGGGTCATTCGTTAGCATTGTTCTGTACCAGCCTTTGTTTCCAAGCGTGGATGATATTCTTACTGTATTTCCGTAAGCGTCGCTGGCACGGGGGTGTCAGCATTGGCACGGGGTGGCGGGTGCTGGCACAGGGTGCTGGGTGCTGCTGCAGGTCTGTTGCCATCCCTGAGGCGTTGCCAGCGGCCTTCCAGTGCCCGGTCTAGAAGGTTCCATCTCCGTGAGGCTGCACATCATAATTACGATGAGTGGTGGCGACAGTGGCCGTCAGCGCTGATCCGTCCGAGTGCGGATTCCAGCCCGGGAAGGGGCGGCCCTCGTCATGACGGCTGCTCAACGTCACACTTGGTTGTTTCGGAAATCACTTCAGCTCCAGAGGCCTTTATTTTCCTTCCCTTTGAAGATGGTCTCGAGCGAGGGTGTTTGAGATCGGTACCTGTAGGGTATCTGCTGTGGCCACTCCCCAAGCACGTCTGTGGGTCACTGAAGAGGAGCGTTTTCACCACCCGTGTGCGGTGTGTGCACAGGTACACATGAGCACACGTGTGCGTGGCCAGTGGATGACCTACGCGCTGTCCACTGATGTTTTCTTCTTGTTCTGGAGCTCACCAAGTAGGCCGGGCGGGTGGCCAGCAAGCCCCACGGATCCTCCTGCTTCGGCTTCTCCCGGGCTGGGATTGTGAGTCTGCGTCACCATGTCCAGGACACGTGTGCAGAGGTCAGAGGACAACATCAGATGTCAGGGTCAGGTCTCCTTCCAGCACGTGGGCTCGGGATCAGCTCGGGTTACCAGTTTGGTACACAGGTTCCTGCAACCGCTGAGTCACCTCACGGGTCCCCGGCTTTTCTTTCTTTTTTATGTGGTTTCCGAGGCTTGAACTCTGATCTTCTCAGGCCTCCACAGAAAGTAGCCACAAGCTCTTTGAAACGTGGATTCCCCTGCACGGCAAGCATGTTACCTGCTGAGCTCTCTCTTGGTGCGTGCGCGTGCGCACACGTGTGGGTGAGTGTGTGCATGTGTTTTCTTCCAACCGTGATCCTGTGCTGTGGAGCAGCTGACACACCAGGATGGAAGTTGTGTGGACGGCAGTGGAGGAGGTTCCGTTGGCAAAGTTGCCCGAGGAGACCCAGCAGAAGGCCGAAGGCACCCGCACTCTCGAGGGCCTTGTGAGCACGCCCCCCCCCTGCACGTACCACTGCTGTGGTTCACATCGGACTTAATTTGAGTGTTTTACTTTTTTAGAAAATGTAACCTTGTAGTTGTGGATTTGGATAAACCTCCCTTTTCTTTCCTGCCTGTCGCTTTTCATCTGGTGCCGCCTGCCAGCTGTCCCGTTTGTCAGGGCGCCTCCCATTGGTGTCTCTGACTTACTCTGGCTTTTCCAGGAGCCCCATCCCAGCCGCGCAGCTGCACAGAGGCCTGAGCAGCAGACAAAGGCCCTGACGTTTACTTAGCAGGCCGCGTCTATCTGGAGTCCCTTTGCTTGCAGAGTGGGACAGCCGTGAAGAAGGGAAACAGGATCAGGAAGCATCGAGGATGAGGAAGCAACAGAGGGAGGAAGGCGGCCGGGATTTATCATTATCAGGGACTCCTGTAAGGAGGCCTCCAGTTCTCTATCCCATGTCTTAATGTGTAGTCATGCGTGCTGCCACGATTGCTCAGACTGGAACCATGGTCTAGAAGCCGGGAGCCTGGCACACGGTACCCGAAGGAAGAATCTAGGCTGGGATGAACCTGTGTTCCTAGAGATAAGGACTTGAGGGTGAGGCCCGGGCTTGATCAGTGAAGCGCTTGCCTGATGGGCATGAGGCTTGAGTTCTGTCCCCAAAACCCACGTGTGGACGCTGGGCGTGGTGTGGATGCTGGGCGTGGCGTGGACGCTGGGCGTGGCGTGGACGCTGGGCGTGGTGTGGACGCTGGGCGTGGTGCTGGTGTGTGCTTGCTACCCTGGAACTGGGGAGGCAGAAACAGAAGAATCCCTGGCGCTCATGGGCAGCCAGCCCAGCCTGGTTGGCAAGGTCTAGGCTAGCGCGAGACTGTCTCGAAAACATGTGGATAACACTCGGGGACCACAGCTGAGGTTGCACACGCATGCACACGTGTGCACCCGGCACCACATGCATACACGCATGCACACCAAATCAAAGGGTGGGGTTGGATGGGGAAATGTCCCTTGAAGTAGGTGTTGAACCAGGTATGAGCCGTCCAGTGGTGGAATAGACTGCGTTGGCCAGGGCAGGGCTACGGGTCCAGATCTGTGTGGACTGGAGCTCACTGGCTGGACGGAGCTGCTTCAGTGACTCACAAGCAGAGGTGATGGTAGAGGAGGGAGCAGCTGGAGATGACTTTGCCAGAGTCACCTGGCAGCTTCCCGTGGATGTGAATCAGCAGGAATCCAGTGGAGGCTCGGGGTCTCCAAGGCAGGATTAGAAACTGTCATCTGGCTCGTGCTTCCTGTGCGAGCGAACTCTTTGTGTTCCGTCTGTTTTTCTCCTGCTTACGTCACTGTTAATTTTTTCTCTGAATGACCTCTGACTGTACTGTGTGGCTGCCATGGGAACCTGGGTCTGCACTTGAGGCTTGGGTCCTGCCTCTGAGCCGCCCTGTCCAGAGTGTGCACGCGTACACTTACTGAGAGAGAGAGAGAGAGAGAGAGAGAGAGAGAGAGAGCGAGCGCCTGGAGGCATCTGGGGTTTCTTTCCTGCGCTGGTCTTCAGAATTCTGTGTCCAGAGACTTGGTGGTCTTGCCCCAGCACAGAGACCTGCAGGGCTCCCAGCTCCTCTCCTAGTGCAAACCCAGTCACTGTAGACAGCATGTGGATCAGGACCTACAGGGGCTCCCTGAGCAGGGGGCAGACGCCCATCTGAGGGGAGCAGGCTGGAGAAGGAATAGAATTTACAGTTGCCAAGGAGAGACGCAAGTGCCAGGGGTTGTAGGGGACCCCTGAGCTTGGGAGTGGTGATGGGCACAGGAGGTGGGTTGGGACCCCTCCCCTCAGCCGCCAACCGCAGCTCTCGTCCTGCAGACATTTGGATTGCCCCCTTGCTTCTGTTTGCATGCCCTGGCCCCTTTCACGTGGCCCAGAGACACTTAGGAGTGCTTTCAGCATCCTCCTGGGAGGAAGGTGGGGAGACAGGCAGGCAGCCAGGAAGTCTTGGTGGTTATTAAACGGAGTCTTCCAGGACCTTTTTATTAGCGATTAGACTCAGCTCTGCAGTCCTAAAGCGCATACGCTCACTCTGTCCCCTTCCGCCAATGAAGCCGCTTCGTGCTGTATTTATTTATAGCCCCAAGCCCACCAGGGCTGCAGTTCTGGATGGCCACGGCCAAGGCGTGCTCTGAAGGAGAGGAAGAGGCTGGAAGCCCCGTGGATGGACACTGTGTGTCCACCCTTCTGACTTCTCCTTGCCTCACCCGCCGGGCTCCCGCCCCTGCTCCCGCCCCTAGTTTTGAAGATGTCATCCACGATGAGGTCTAGCTGTCTGCAGGGAAGTTGACGTCACAGGGCTCCTGCCTCCCACAGCATTGCTGGGTCACTTGAACCCCGCAGCATGCAAGCCAGCGCGGTGGCTCACACTGCAGTCCTGTGCTCCCGGGGTGAGGCAGGAGGATCGCCATGAGGAGGCAACATAGCAAGACCATGTCTGTGAAAAACAAACCAAACCAAGTACCTGAGAAGCCCTGAAGGGAGGGGTTTGTTTTGGCTGACGGTTGGGAGCAAACAGCACAGGCTGGAACAGAAGGGGGTGTGGCTTTCCAAGGCCCTCCTGATGGCCTCTTTCCAAGCTAGCCTCCACTGCGCAGCCCCCCAAACCAGGGACCCAGCGTCCCAACACACGAGCCTGTTGGGATCTTTCGGATTCAGCCCATAATGAGCCAGCGGCATTCTTCTTGCCTGTGAGTGCTGCTGCCGGCCCCTTAGCGAGCGCCCTTGGGCAGGATCCCACCCTCGCAGTGCCCTTGCTGAGCCGGGCACGTTATCCTGAGATGCCCGTCGGTGAAAAAGCACAGCCCTGTGTAGTTCATTTGTGGGAGGAGCTAACAGATGGACGTGTGGGAGCAGAGAGGATGGCGTGCTCTGGTGCAGGAGGCGGGGTGATTCGCTTCTCCAGCTCTGCCGAGCCTCCCCCGCCCCACTCACAACACTGTCACTCACTAAAGCCCTGCGCAGAGGGCGGGTCTGACAGGTGTGCTTGCCTCCATCGAGTGGGTGGAGCCCCATCCAAGGCCTCTGATGCGTCCCCTCATCTGCCGTCACAGAGCGCATGCTTGAAAGGGGTGTCAGCACTTGTCCACGCTCCAGGTGCACTGCACCTGAGCAGGTTTCCACAAGCTTGGGGTTCTTGCATTGCCCCAGTATCAGAGCACGACCAAAGCCTGGCCTCGAGCTTCTCTGCATCCCTCCCTCCCTCCCTCCTTCCCTCCCTCCCTCCCTTCCTCCCTCCTTCCCTCCTTCTTCCTCTCTTCCTCCCTCCCTCCCTCCCCCCTCCTCCCTCTGTCTCCTTCCTCCCTCCCTCCCTCCCTCCTCCCTCCCTCCTCCCCCCTCCCTCCCTTCCTCCTCCCTCCTCTTTCCTCTTCCTTCCTCCCTCCCTCCCCTCCCTCCCTCCTCTCCTCTCGTCCCTCCTCCCTCCCTCCCTTCTCCCTCCCTCCTTCTTTCCTTCTTCCTTCCCTCCCTCCCTCCCTCCCTCCTCCCTCTCTCCCTCCTCCCTCCCTCCCTCCTCCCTCTCTCCCTCCTCCCGCCCTCCCTCCTCCCTCCCTCCTCCCTCTTTTCCCTCTTCCCTCCTCCCTCTCTTCCTCCTCCTCCCTCCCTCCCTCCCTCCCTCTCTCTCCCTCCTCCTCCCTCCTTCCTCCCTCCCTCTTCTTCCTTCTTCCTTCCTCCTCCTCTCCTCCCTCCTCCTCTTCCCCCTCCTCCTCCTCCCTCCTCCTCCCTCTGTCCCTCCTTCCTCCCTCCCTCCCTCTCCCTCCTCCTCCCTCCCTTCCTCCCTCCTTTCCTCCCTCCCTTCCTCCCTCCCTCCTTCCCTCCTTCTTCCTTCCCTCCCTCCATCCTCCCTCCTTTCTTCCCTCCCTCTCTCCCTCTCTCCCTCCTTCCTCCTCCGTCCCTCCCTCCCTCCCTCCCTCCCCTTCCCCCCTCCCTTCATCTCTCCCTCCCTCATCCTGAGCTTTGCCACAGCCTCTTCCACTCTGGGACGGGCAGAGCCTTAGGTTGGTTTGGCTCTGGGCTTTGGGGTTGAGTCTTTGTCTCAAATGGAAGCTGCAGACTTGGACTTGGCGCACAGCATCTCAGTCCTCCTTGGATTCCAGTTTGTGCAGAGAACGACTGTGCTTTAAACACCACAGGGATCTAATCACATGACACCGATGTTTAAGTACAGACACACAGCTTGACTTAACTTTTTGTCATTGTTTGCTGTTGTTTTTCCAGATAAATCTTTTTCATTAATTTTGTTTTTCTTATTTCTCTCTGCTTAGACTCCACCCCTGTCTCCCCTCTTTTCCCCTGATAACCCTTCATCTCCTGTCACTTTCCCTCCTATTTTCAAGACTTTTCACTTGTGTGGCCCACTGTGCTTCCTGTAGTTTGTCTTCAATGTCATGTCGTGACTCATGCTCCGGCAGGGGTCACAGATCAGTGCGTGTACCATGGGGACAGCATCTTCTGTATTAGTCATGAGTCTCCCAGGCTGGCGTGGCACTGCTTGAGCTCTGTCCTTTTCCTGTGAGATGTTGATGGCACGGTTCCCGTGCAGTCCTTGTCATGTCCAGGAGAGAGTGCCTGGCCCACCACTGTCCCACTTCAAGCTCTTACAGTCTTACCGCCCCTCTTCCTCGATGTTCCCTGAGCCTTGGGCTGGGGGTGATGTGACTTAATGTCCTGATCAGGGCCAAACAGTTCCCGGTCCCTTGTTCTCTGCAGTGTGGCCAGCTGTGTTTCTCTGCAGAAGGAGGCTTCCAGGTTGATGCTGAGTGCTCCTCCGTCTATGTAAAATAACAGGTGTTCCAAAGGCAGTTTGGTGCAGTGTCTTCATAGCCAAACTTTCGCAGCCTGCTCTCCCCTGGGACCTGTGTCCTCCCCTCTCATTGGTTCTTACCCTAGTTTGTGTCCCTCCTGACAAGGGGCCTTAAATCTGCTCAGAAAGCCGTTGGCGGCCTCCTTGATATTCACGCACTGTTTCCCAGTGGTCATGGTGCCGTGGCGATCAATCGTTACCGCAACTGCGCGTGTCACAGGTTGAGAGACTTTAGATGTTTTCCTCCCCCAGTAGCTCCCCCAGCTGTCTGCTACTCTGTAACTATCCAGCGAGGGGGAAGCTTCCAGACCAGTTCCAGCTGGTGTTTCTTGTCCATGTCCTGTGATCCGCATGTGTGGCATCTCAGTCATAGGGTCTTACGGTCAGTTTCTGGAGGGCATCTAACAGCAATGGCAAAAATCTATACTATTTGGGGTAATTTTCCCCACGTCCCCCTTACCTGGCCGCCGTGGCATCCTATCTCTTTCCTCCCAAGTCTTCACCCTTCCCCTGCCTCTCCTCCCTCCTGCTCCTTCATCTTTAAGTTTTCTGATTGTTACAGGAATTCCAGGTCAAAAGTTCAATCCTATCATCCGCATTTAAGAGAGAACATGCAGCATTTGTCTTTCTGTGTCTGAAATGCCTCACTTAAAGTATATTTTCCAGTTCCTTCCATTTGCCAGAAAATTCCATAATTTCATTCTTTCTGATGGCTGAATAATATCCCATTGTGTCTACGTATCACATTTTTCTCACGCATTTCTCTGTTAATGGGCATGTTGAATTATTCCATTTTCTTACTATTGTGAATAGAGGTGCAATGAGCATGGATGAACGAGCGAGTGTCTTTGTAATAAGATATACAGCCCTTTGGGAATATTGCCAGAAGTGGTATAGCTGGGTCATATGGTATTTCCAGCTTTAGCTTTCTGAGAAACATCTGGTTTCCAAAGAGGCTGTACCAGTTTAGACTGGCACCAGCAATGAATAAGTGTTCCCTTTCCTCCACACCCCTGCCAGTGTTCATTGTTACTTGTGTTTTTGATCCTAGTCAGCCTAACTCGGGTGAGATGGTATCACAGGGTATTTTCATTTGCATTTCCCTGATGACCAGAGAGGCTGAGCATGTTCGAGGTGTATGTTTGACATTTGAATTGTTTAGCTCCAGGGCTCCTTGCTGTTGTTCTGAGATGGGGTCTTACTCTGTAGCTCCAGGGCTGCCTCAAACTCGCAGCAATCCTCCTGTCTCAGCCTCCCAGGGGCTAGAATTACAGGTCAGAATTCCATACTGGTGCCGTTTTTATTTTACGAACTCACAAAGTTCTGTGGAGAGACAGGATGGAGTTCTTAGCAGGTAACATCCTCCCAGCCTCTCTCCGCAGGAGCGAGAGTTGGCCGAGCTCAGGCCGTGCCCTGTGGTGGAGAAGGCGTTCCTGGCCTTCTATGAACCGCCAAGTCTGTGGTCGCATTAACCAAACACGGCTTTGTAGTTATTACTATTCCTCCAGGATCCGCACTGCACGGAAAGATATTAAAGTAAATTAAACTTTTTAATATATATCTTCCTTTGAAAACGTATTAAAGTAATATTTAGCTTCTTTGTGAGAAATAAATACCAGACTTTTATCTGTTCCCCACAGGTGAAGAGTGATTGGCTCACCATGCTGCCTCACGCAGAGCACTGGATTATGAGCCGAGGCCAGAACTGGGGGAGGGCTAAGTTGGGCGAGCCCTGCTATGAGAACTTAGTCTAGGGAGGCACTGCCCAGAGAACTGGACTAGGCGAGCACTACTCGTGCGAGCTGGACTGGGGGGAGGGCACTGTCCATGAAGGCTGTGATTAGGGGGCTCTGTCTCTTAGAGTTGGACTTAGAGAAGCACTTCCTGTTGCAGCTGGGTTTAGGGGAGCACAGCATGAGACTTGGACTTTGGGAAGCCCAGGGGAGGCCACAGCCAGGCCCCGGCTTACGAGGAGGATGGCTGGAGACCGGCTCTTCTGAGGCTGATGCTTCTGCTTGCAGCAGTGAGTCCCTGAGGACTGGGCAGTTGCAGGGGTCTGGGAACGCGTGCTTCGGACCTAACGGGTGATGTGTGATCTGCACTCTCTGGGGACGTGTGTCTTCTCGCCATTGCTCAGTTTCTGATGGCGCACAGTGGGTTTGAACATCACACTACGGAGTAAAGGCAAGGGGTGGTTACGAGCAGTGAGCGGAAACCCTGCTCCTAGGCCGTTGTCTACTGGTGGCAGCACACGCATGCACACCCCTCACACACGCATGCACACACACACACACATGCACACGCACATACGTATTCCTGTGTGTGAGTGCACATACACACTCACACATGCACATGTATACACATGCACACAGGCATGCGTAGACATGTCCCACACACATGCACACACATAAGCACACCCGTACATGTGTGCACACACAAGCATACACATACCACATACACACGCACGCAGGTACACACATACGCACACACATATATACACACACACACGTACAGATGTACACACACACACACACACACACACACACACACACACACAGCTTCACCTGCCCTGCCCTGTCTGAAAGAATAACTTTGAAGTGTAGCTGAAGCAGCAGTTACCCTAGAAAAACCATCCTTTCTGAGTGTCCGGCTGGGGTGTGTTCTGGTGTGACTCTCTAGGTCAGAGCGCAAGCTGGAAAATTAAAAAGGCATTTCCTGGAGAAGGTGGAAAAAGAACTGGATGTGGTAGTCTGGACATGAGAAAGACAGAAATCCCTTCTAGAGAGGAGAGCGGAAAGGCCAAAGGCTCTGGGTACAAAACAACCAGCCCCTGGCCCAGCCCTGTGTGGAGGTCAAGGCTCCAAGCGCTGGGTAATCGGAGGCTGGAATCTGCAGGTTCCCTGTGCTTGCTCCACGGGACACAAGAGCCGGATCCCTCAGGGCTTGGCTGCTTTACCTTCTCTCCTTGATGGGGTCTTGGGGTTAGGGTGTAGAAGTGGGCTCAGAGATAACAGTAAGCAAGGCTCTCGGGTGGACCCTTGGATGATGGGACAGCGTGGTCTTTACATCGGTATGTCGGTCGCGTGGATTGTCACCGTATCCCGACTGTAGGGCACACCCACGAGGCGTTCTTCATGGTGGGCGTGGGGAAGGCAGGGATGGTCCTCTCCCTTCGTGGATGCGTGCTCACAGCCACCGCACCAGCCAGTCCGTAGGATGCCAGCCTGGTCACCATAGCAGGTGCCACCTTGATTGCCTGGTCACCATAGTAGGTGCCACCTTGATTACAAGACTGAGGCTGACGTTGGTCTACACTGCCGACCTCCCAGTGAGGGTGACGTTGGTCTACACCGCCGACCTCCCAGAGAGGATGACGTTGGTCTACACCGCCGACCTCCCAGAGAGGATGACGTTGGTCTACACCGCCGACCTCCCAGTGAGGATGACATTGGTCTACACTGCTGACCTCCCAGTGAGGGTGACGTTGGTCTACACCGCTGACCTCCCAGAGAGGATGACGTTGGTCTACACCGCCGACCTCCCAGAGAGGGTGACGTTGGTCTACACCGCCGACCTCCCAGTGAGGATGACGTTGGTCTACACCGCCGACCTCCCAGTGAGGGTGACGTTGGTCTACACCGCCGACCTCCCAGAGAGGGTGACGTTGGTCTACACCGCCGACCTCCCAGTGAGGGTGACGTTGGTCTACACCGCTGATCTCCCAGTGAGGGTGACGTTGGTCTACACCGCTGATCTCCCAGTGAGGCTGACGTTGGTCTACACCGCTGATCTCCCAGTGAGGGTGACGTTGGTCTACACCGCCGGCCTCCCAGAGAGGGTGACGTTGGTCTACACCGCCGACCTCCCAGAGAGGGTGACGTTGGTCTACACCGCCGACCTCCCAGAGAGGGTGACGTTGGTCTACACCGCCGACCTCCCAGTGAGGGTGACGTTGGTCTACACCGCCGACCTCCCAGTGAGGGTGACGTTGGTCTACACCGCTGATCTCCCAGTGAGGGTGACGTTGGTCTACACCGCTGATCTCCCAGTGAGGGTGACGTTGGTCTACACCGCCAGCCTCCCGGCTCTACATGCGATACCTGCTCCCACAGCTCGCTGACTGAAACTCCTTCAGGGGGGCACTATTCTCCTGAGGAAAACTCCTTTTTGTTCAGTTAATCAAGACTAGGTGAGGACTCGGGCGTGTGGTGCACGCCTGTCATCGTGGAGGCTGAGGCGGGAGAGCGCCTCTCCGCTGGAGCTCGTCTCAACAAAGAAAAAGAACACAGCAGTGGATATTTCTATGCAGACTTGTCTGAAGATCTGATAAAATGAGAGGAACACTCACCCCCGAGAAATACTCCCGTGCAATGGGTGACGTGCGAGAACGGTCCAGGTTGAGACCCTACGTTCTCCGGGCCAGCAAAGGTCTATGGTCGCTTCCCATAGGCGTCTTGGTGACGGTACCTGCCTGCCTCCCCCAGGGTCCTCCTGTACGTGGGACTCGTGCCTCCAGGCCACATTCTGAGATGTACTGTGCGGGGCCGATCTCCTGGTGGAAGGGGCGCCCTCAGCACGTCTACAAACCAGACAAAAGCAGCTCTCCTGGCAGGTGGGGGAGGGGGCTCTGCACATCCTGGCCCTGCCTGCTCAGCTCTGCATGGTCGCCGTTTGCAAAGAAAGCTGCGGACGATGGGGGCGTCAGTGCCCGTCTGCAGCGTCATCCTCCAGCAGCCAGATTCACCGCACAGCA